>CAJNDV010014714.1:35984-50399 GCA_905221635.1 Symbiodinium sp. CCMP2456
CTTGCTTTGCTTTGGTGCCGCCCACGACAATGATGCTCCCGTGGCAATGATGCTTGAGTGCCGTCCGTAACAACGATGCTCATACTGCTTCTGACTCTTTGGATGGCGTTGCTGCCGTCCGAAGTAATGATGCTCATGGTGCTTCCGATCTTTGTTTTTGCTTCGGTGCCGGCCGCAGCAATGATGCTTCAGATTTGCTCTGCTTTGGCGCCGCCTGCGGTGATGATGCTCATGATGCTTCGGATGTTTTGCTTTCTTTGGTGCTCCCTCGGCAATGATGCTCATGCTTCGGTGCCGGATGCGTCAATGATGCTGATGATGCTTCGGTTGTTAGCTGCTCTGCGGCCGCCCTAGACCATGATGCTCACGATGCATCGGATTGTTCGCTTTGCTGTGGTGCTAACTGCAGCATTGATGCTCATGATGCGTCCGATTGTTGGCTTTGCTTCGTTGCGTCAATGATGCTGATGATGCTTACGATTGTTTGCTTTGCATAGGTGTCGTCCGTGCAATGATGCTCATGCTGCCGATTATTTGCTTTGGTGCTGCCTGCGGCAAGGATGCTGATGATGCTTCCGGTTGTTGCTTGGTGCCGCCCGTGGCAATGATGCTGATGATGCTTCTGATTGTTTGCTTTGGTTTGGTTGCGCCCAGGTGATTCCAATTGTTTTTCGCTTTGCGGCCGCCCACAGCAATGATGCCCATGATGCGTCCGCTTGTTTGCTTTCTTTTGCGCCGCCCTCGGCAATGATGCTGATGCTTCCGATTGTTTGCGTTGCTTCGCTGCCAGCTGCGTCAATGATGCTGTTGATGCTTCCCGTATCTTGCTGTACTTCGGTGCCGGCTGCGTCAACCATGCTGATGATGCTTCCTGCGGCCTCCCGCGGCAATGATGCTCATAATGCTTCCGATCTTTGCTTTGCTGCGGTGACGCCTCCGGCAATGATGCCCATGATGCTTCCGGTTGTTTGCCTTGCTTGGTGACACCCATGGCAACTTGCTTGTCAACTGATTCTTACTCGTGGTGCCAAAAACATGCTTCATCAACGCTTGCGAACGGTGCTCATGTTGTTGCTGGTCATGCTTTTCTTGCTTTGCAACCGCGCGCGGGAAAAAACAACTCTGCTCCTCATGCAGCTTCCCTGTGTTTGCCTCCGTTGGAGGGGAAGCGCTGCAGGTGCCAATACTGCGGATGATGCTTCCCTTAGGTTGCAGCTGAGGGTCTGGGGAGATTTGGAGCCAAATGACGGCCAGAACGCAGGCATATAATACAGGGCCTAAATAATTACTGGGCCCAAACACCATATTATAATTATAAAGGCCCCTATATTGGCCAGTGCGAGTGCTGCATGTGCTACGTTCATGATGCTCATCAGCTTACTCCGCAGACTTGCGGTCCTAGTGTCCTCCCTTTCTGTCGATGTCCACTTAAGCCTTTCGCACCCTAAACCCTAAACCCTAAACCCTAAACCATAAACCCTAAACCCTAAACCCTAAACCCTAAACCCAAACCGAGGCTTGACACTGAGGCTGAGAGTAGCCCTTGCAAAGCCAAAGGCGTACTGTCCAGGACCCAGCTCCGACAATCGCGTTTTTTAGCTTTGACGGTCCACTTCCAACCGTTTTAGGGTTTAGGGTTTAGAGTTTAGGGTTTAGGGTTTAGGGATTAGGGTTTAGGGTTTAGGGTTTAGGGTTCATACCGCCTGAGAAGATCCAAAGCAGATCTTCGATGGACGACGAAGCCCCAAACCCTTATGTCCCCTAAAGCCGCGAAGATATCTTAGAAAGATATTTGTTTTGAACACAGCAGTCAGACTCGATGGTCGTTCATCTGGCATTGTGTCGCGACTTTGCCAGGTTTTATGCCTGCGTGTGCACATGGGTTTACGATCTTTGCATGGAAGAGAAGCTACCCTACAGGGGGTACGGTATGATCCTATACGAAGGAAGAGAAAGCTAAGTCTATAGGTGATTGTGGGCCAACAACATGAGCTGCCATCTTGTCAGTAGGAAAGCGCGACTGCGAAAACAGGCTCCGCACCACTGCAGGTTGTAGCCCTTGGCACGAGAGTGGCGGCTAGTTATGGCCACCTTCAAGGGTGTTCCAAGAACTTAGGGCATGTTTCGCTGGTCCTGATGCTGAGGATGCTATTATTGAGACCGAATCTAAGGACTTGGCTGCAATTTTCCCCCTCGACGGCACGACCCCGAAGTGCACTTGGCACCTTAGACTCTTTTCCCCAAACCCATCATGTCTAGACCTAATCCCTAAAAGCCCTAAGCTGCAGCCTTAAATTCTTAGACCCCTGAGCCCAAAAGCCCTAAATCCTAAACCCCCAAACTTAAACCCTAAAGCCCTGAAGCCATAAATCCAAAACCCCCAAACTTAAACCCTCAAGCCCTGAAGCCATAAATCCTAAATCCCCAAACTAAAAAACCCTAAAGCCCTGAAGCCCTAAATCCTAAACCCCCAAACTTAAACCCTAAAGCCCTAAATCCGAAATCCCCAAACTTAAACCCTAAAGCCCTAAATCCTAAATCAAACTTAAACCCTAAAGCCCTAAATCCGAAATCCCCAAACTTAAACCCTAAAGCCCTAAATCCTAAACCCCCAAATTTAAACCCTAAAGCCCTAAATCCTAAACCCCCAAACTTAAACCCTAAAGCCCGGCTAAAACCCTGAAGCCCGAAGCTGATCTTACACGAGTGAAGCAGGGCGAGTCGCAAAACCTCGGCCCAAAGGTGGCAAGACATGGATCGATTAAAACAAGAAGGGGATGGGGTGCCGAGTTTCCGGGTTTAGGGTGTAGTGTGGAGGATTCCGGGTTGAGGGTTTAGGGTTTCGGGTTTCTGATTCAGGGTTTAGGGTTTGGGCTTTAGGATTTAGGGAGTTTGAGGGGTTTGCGTGAGCGTTTACCATTCGCGATGTCCTTGGTCTGGCAAGGGGCTTTGGGATAAAGGAGTTTAGGGTGATGTGGGACGTTCTCGGTTGCTTTTCGATTTCGGGGCCGGGTGCTTTAGTGTTGAGGGCTGCAGGCTAATTACCCATGAGATGGCAGGTAATCGGAGCCACAGCTACAACCCAGCTCAACCGAAAGAACTAAACCTTACCGCCTTACAACCTATGCTCAACTCCCCCTCCTGACAGACCCGGTTGTCTCAAGCCCGACTGTGCAAGATGATGGCCTTCATATCGGGTTCTTGGATCTTGAGGGTTTCATCGGGACTTTACAGGTTTTAGCTTTGTGCCTAAGGCTTCATCTAGGGCTTCGCGCACTGCACAAGGCTGATATCCTTCAGGCCACAGCTGAAAAGTACGCACCCTCCGAGCCCTGGAGGGGACGCATTCAAAACAAAATCCAGGTGCCAAGCCTACCTAAACCCTAAACCCTAAACCCTAAACCCCAAACCCTAAACAATCTAAGATTGCCATGTACTCAAGAGCTCCTGATAGTTGAGGGCGCGCAAGCCACTAGTTTGTAGCCTTTGGCGCGCACAGGTAAAGTCTACGGCTCGGAGGGTTCATTGTGTTCCACTCCGCGGCATTTCTTGTCACATCTGCTGACCAGGTACCATTCCCAGCACCACGAAGTCAAAGAAATCAACAACCCCTCATGATACGAGGACGAGAACCGGAACCTGCAGGAGAGTGTTCCCACTGTGGAGCCTGCAATCTAAGCCCCAAGCGCTACATCCGAAACCTCAGATTGCATCACAGGCCCTCAAGCCACAACCTGCTAAGCTCCCATCCCGCAGTCCTTTTCCCTTCAATCCCTTGTAAGACCCAAATCCTAAAAAGAGCAGGATCCTTGGTACACGGAGGCCCCTCTCTGAACAAAACCCTAAACCCTAAACCCTAAACCCCTAAACCCCAAACCCCCAAACCCTAAACCCTAAACCCCTAAACCCTAAACCTTTAGGAAACTGCCCGCAGCTCTCACATGGGCAGCCTTTGCGTCACCCTCGCCTTCACTGTTCCCGGCCGGGGGCCGGAGATCAGCTTTCCTTAAAGCTTAAAAAAAGGGGTTTAGGGTTTAGGGTTTAGGGTTTAGGGTTTAGGGTTTAGGTTTAGGGTTTAGGGTTTAAGGTTTAGGGTTTAGGGTTTAAGTTTAGGGTTTAGGCCCTAAAGAAAATTACCTATATGGGAGTTTCCGAAAATAGGGGGTACCTTATTGGGGGTCCCTATAATATGGATCCTACTATTTAGGGTACTATATTAGGGTCCCCTATTGTCGCAAACCCCCATATCACTTTTTGGGGGGCTCCTTACTATAGTTATAGTATAGTGGGCCCTAAAACCCTATTCTATTAAATCTTAAGGCCCCTATATTAAGGTCATCGAGCATGCTAGGAGCACTTATTACGCCGAAGACTTCGCCAACAACGCTACTTCTGCTGCTCCTCCGCCTCCTACGTCTGCTACAAGTACTGCTACTGCTACTGCTACTGCTGCTACTACGACGACTACTACTACAACCACCACCACCACCACCACCACCACCACCGCCACCACCAATGCAATCACGACTACTACAGCTGCTGCTGCTGCTGCTGCTGCTCGTGCTGTTACTAGTACCAGTACGACTACTTCTACTACTTGTTCTTCAGTTATTTTTCCCAGGAAAAGAATGAACGCGTTTACCCCGAGGGAAATGCAGAATCGGTATCTGCATCGAGTTGTCGAAACTCATGTAAGCAATCGCCCAGCTGTCCTTTTTTGCAGTGTCACTCGACTTCTATCGCACTTTGCCGCCAGGCAGGCGTCCTCAGCTTTCTTCAGGTTAATGACACTTTATCTCTTGTAGTGTAGTTTTGTTTACTCTGGATTTGCAAATAGGTGATGTGGAGGGTTCCCAGACCTACCAGGGCGATGACTTTTCGAGGATTATCCGATGCCTGAATCCATGAACCCCAAAGACTTAAAGACCCTATGTGAATGCTAAGTCCATCAATTCAACCCTGAAGAAAAAACGCAAACCCGTACAAACCCTAGACTCTATCGGACGCCACGCCAAAGCAATAATAAACCTTAAACCCTAAACCCTAAACCGTGTAGGTGATGGCGTTCCTTTTGCGCCACCTGGTCTGGATTTTTGCGGGCTGCCCCTGGATGAGCTGGGCTTCTGGGTCCAAAAGACACGAGTCACGTAGGGTTTCGTGCCCGACCTTATGGGTTGGGTTTGGGGGTTTGGGTGTTTTGAGTTTAGGGTTTAGGGCCTTTGGGGTTTAGGATTTAGGGGTTTAGGTTTAGGGTCACATGTATTCTGCGAGTATTGTTCAAGCCCGGCTGGCAACTACCCAAAAGCCTTCAAACAACTTTTTGTTTCTTGCTGCTTTCGGAGTTCCTCATGCAAACGAACGGAATAGTAACAACAGGGCCTACAAAGTCTTCCGCCACAGAAGACGCAGTCAGAGTAGCCCCTATCAGGGCCCTGTGACCCAAAACCTCTAAGCCTTTAAGCTCTTCGCTGCAACCACATGAAACACCTAGAGAATCCGATGACATCTTTCTGACGAGGGCTTGTTGTACTAGCTCAGAAAATCCCCTCGATTGAAGCAATTTAAGAGTGTTCGTCGAGCCCTTGTAACGGCTTTAGAACTAAAACCTCGTAAAAGTCGTTGTCCGGCCTGATGAATCCCATTTCAAAATTCTATAAAAACTCTAACGCAACCCTGAAGCCTGAACCCTGCAGTACTCCCTAAACCCCGTCCGCAATGCGGAATTCTTTCTGTCGCAGGGGAACCTGGAGCCAAACAAAAAGCTAAACCCTGAAGCGAGGCGGTAATCCCTAAACCCTCATGTGGGTAGTTACTTCTCTAAATTTGGGTCTTTTCAGGTCCAAAATAGTACGGTGCCCTTACACCCAGGACCCGAAAAGGGATCCTAACTTGGAGAACTACGCAAAGGACTTCCTTAACCCCTGAACCCTAAACCCTAAACTCTAAACCCTAAACCCTAAACCCCTGAACCCTAAGCCCTAGCTCCCAAATCCTCCCTCAGCCCTACCTAGAGTCTCCATCGTAGTTCCTTTTTTGGTTTAACCATATATATATATATATGTATATATACACTTATGTTTATATATTTATATGTATATAAATATATATATATATAAAGGATTGTATAAGGTATCCCCCAAAGGGAACTACAATGGAGACTATAGGTAAACCCTAAACCCTCAACCGCCCTGATGTCTTTCATAGCCTTCCCCTACCACCGGGAGGATCTAAAAAATAGATCCCCCAATTGGGGACCCTAGCTACTAAAGGGTACTTTATAGGAACCTTTTAGGGGATCTATTTTTTGATCCTGCCGGTGGTCTGGGTTTGGACTCCGGGCAGATCCCAGGCTACTGCTGCATCGAGGCCCACCGCGCTGTCACGGCTCTGGGGCTGCAGGGCCTTTGTGGGGTTACTGTATGGGCTCCTTCTACCCTAAACCCTAAATCCTAAACTCTAAACCGTGCAAGGGATCCTTGAAGTTACGGAGTTTAGGGTTAGGGGCCTAAGCCCGAAACCCTAAACCATTAAGCCGTCTATCAAGGTCCCGGTTCTACATAAGGCGTTTCTATAGGATCCATTTAGGTCCCTACAGGGCTCTGGACAGCGTCTCGGGGGTTCTTTAGAGGCTCCAGACGGTTTGCAAAGGGGTTACGTACTGCGTCGCGGCTTTAGGGCTTTTCGGACACAGCTTCCTTCGGAAGCTGTGTACCGGAAGTTGTTTGGTTTGCAGGGCTTCATGGTTTTCAGGTCTTTTCTGATTTGGTGGCAACCCTAAACCCTGTTTTCCCGCTGTAAAACACCACAGGGCTTTTCTTGGCGTTTTGTGGGCTTGGGAAGGGCTGCTGTTGGTAACAAAGGGGTCCGAAATGGTCGGAATGGTTGCTAATAATATTATCCTCAAACACAAAGTTTCTATATATATATATATATTTATTTATTTATTTATATTTATTTATGTGTATATATATATATACAGATAGATAGTTATAAGCTGTATGTATATTCATACATATAGAGAGAGAGAGAGTGTGTGTGTGTGTGTATGTCTAAAGTCTAGCCTGGTTAGTCTGGCCCCGGTGTTTGGTTTTGGCACGTCAAATCTCAGACACCACGCCTTCAGACCCCTTTTTGGATGCCGGTAGAAAAAGTATTCAAACCCCAATGCCTCCTGCTCACCCTGGCCCACACCTGCCCAAACGAACAGCTGCCAGCCAAGAAGCTGTATAGGTACATGCATGTTTATGTCTGTCATCTTCTTTTTAGCTGATTAGTTACTTTTCTGTTGAGGCAGCTGTTTACCCATTGTTCTATACGCGCGCGGAGGCCTATTCATGAAATCCCGGTGCTTCAGCGTCTCCTCAGTCAAGCGAAAGCACCTGGGCTTACATTTTCGGAGCTGCTACAGGGTTCATGAGAGCAGGTATTGTGATATACTATAGTACGGTACAGCTTTTTCGGGAACCATAAGGGATATGCTCTTAATTGTCCATATTGGTCGGGAAGTTGCTGTGCATGTGTTGCATCTTGTGATGCCGTTTGCTGCGGGAGTGCTCCGCCTTCCCCCAACCCTACATGGGTAGTTCTCTAAATTAGGGTCCTCCCATCTTATAAGGGTGGCGCAATTTGGGGCGACCTAAAATGGGACCCTAGCTTAGAGAAATACCCGCATGGAGCTGATTGACATCCTACCTGTAGTCTCAAGTGTAATGCATTTTTGTGGTTATCCTCGAGTAAAACATGTGGTTACCTAAAGGCAGAACTACAATGGATACTAAACGTATACCCCAAGCACGATGAGGTCTCAAACTTTCGAAACAGTAAACTTTGCAGCTAAAAACCCACGCTGCCTGAAACTCTAACCAACCCTAAACCCTAAACCCTAAACCCTAAACCCTAAACCCTAAACCCTAAACCCTAAACCCTAAACCTAATCCCTAATCCCTAATGCTGTCTCATGACCTGCCGAGGACTTGTTTCCAGATGGAAGTCTTTGGCAGCATGTGTCTGGGCTTTCAAACCTTGCAATGTAGTAGGATATACTATAATATATTATGGTATTTCAATATACTCTGACATATCTGAAATTTCAAGGGCAATGAACACTGCTTCATGAGGGTTTAGGCTTTACGGTGGCGGGGTCCAGGGTTTCAGCTTGAGAAGGCCATGCGTGCCTAGCTTACGGGTTCTCGACATCCATCGTGCAATTATTGAGTTTTCTCCAAGTGTCTCTTTTTGAAAGGTATTAGTTTGTAAGTAGTTTGTAGCACGCTCGCGTCATTCGTGAATCCCTGCACCCCAAAAACCGAATGCCCCTAAGCAAGGACTGCACACCGTGGGTGGGTGGGTGGGTGGGTGCGTGCGTGGGGTGGGCCAACATCTTCATTGCTTCGCCTCATTTGTGTGTTGCAGCATTTTGGAACGAAGCCCCAGAAGCCAGTACCTACTGTTCTTGTGCCTCAACTGTGTCCGAATGATCCGCCTCCGGACTAATCTCTGAACTAATTTGTTTTGTCGAACTTAATTAGTACGCAAAGCAGCCGTACAGTTAGTTCGTTTTGAAACCTGAGTCCGGACTCAATCTTGGCTTCTACGGATTCGACGATAGGATCTTGACAGGCACCTATCAAACATGCGCACGGGACTATTGAGCCGTGTAGATTGAAGCCACCTATAACGGATACTTTCCTGTTTACTAGAATGCTTGCTAACCAAGTGCTGCAACGATTTCAATATGTGCCGTTGAAGCACAAGGTCCCGGAGTTTAGGGTACCTAAAATCTCCATTTGGTTACTTTTGGTGGTTACCTTACAGGATCCTAAATATAAAACTGGTTACATTAAACCAAGAAAGGGAACTACCTTGGAGACCGCAGGAATTTCTTGGTTACAGGGCTTCCCTGGCTTGGCATGAAGTTCCAGATTGTGCAAGGGCAGAGAGACAGGTCATAGGTTTCTGCTTGAAGTCTTGAGGTTCTCAGGTTTGGGGTTTAGGGTTTAGGGGCCTGCACGTATTCATGTTGATGCCCCTAAACCCGCAACCCCAATGTCCACAAAATGAGTTTAATGAAAGGTTCAATACCTCAGCGGCAACACATCGAATCCCGAAGAGCTTTCGTTGGACGTCGCTTCGATTCTGCAAAACGTGCCTCGGCGACGAGGGCTGTGATGTACCGAAAGCCGATAAGTCTTGATGCATGCTAAATGAAGTTGATACAGGAGCTTCAGAAACTATTGCGCCCGACTATAACTGTAGACCTTAACAGTTGGATCCCTAGCAGGAAGCGCAGGTTCTGCTGAACGAGGAAGGCACAAAGATTCGTGCTGCTTGCAGCTTTCCCCTGATGTTTATGATCTTGTTGCCAGCCAGGCATTAAAACAAACTGTAGGAGCTCCCTGTCTTGGGAATTGTTGTGTATGTGCGCGCAGGTTTATGGCGAGGGCTATAGCTATGTGCTAGGAAAAAGCATTGGCTCTGAATTCTTTCAGCCTCTTGTAAGCTGCTCAGAGCTAGTCGTGGCCCCAACCCGATGGCGCCTTGCATACAAGCAATGCTTTGGAGCCAAGAGTCATTAACGTGGACGTGGTCTAAGGTTCAGGGTTCAGGGCCGAACGGGGCTCCAGTGCAGCGGTTGTTGTTAAGGATGTGGGATGGAATGTTCAGGGTAGCTGCCTCCCAACTGAAGGCGTACGGCTTCCATAACCCCTAAGCCCAGCAGGTCCAAGTACGTTTGTCGTATACTGTCGGTGCCAAACTCTCCACTATAGTGGTAATTGGACTTTGTTTTTGCGGGACTGGCTACTAAAATCGTACAAACATGTCAAAATGTTCGGCGCCAAAACTCCATTACAGTCGTAGTTAGCCTTTCTTTCATGTCAAAAGTTTCGGCGCCAGATCTCCATTACAGTCGTAGTTAGCCTTTCTTTCGGGACTGGGCAAGCTCTCACGCCGTGGTACGCCAGGCATCGCTGTCTCCTAGGCAGGGAATGCTTGGGGTGTAGGGTTTAGGGTTTAGGGTTTAGGGTTAGGTGGTGTCGGGGGCTTCGGTCCCCCCCAGAAGTGCCTTTCGTGTGATTTAATTTTGGAGCTCTTGCATTAGAACTGAACAATATCAGAGTCTATGGGTGTGCTTGTGAAGGTCAGGTTGGAGAGGTCTGTTGCTTGGGCAGCATGGTCCAATATGGGAGCTCCATAGCCCCACGGTTTAGGGTTTAGGGTTTCGTGTTAGATCATTTCCGTACAGCTACAGTAGAAATTCTCCAAAAAAGGACCTGTCCAAAGTATTCTGCCAAACCGTAAACCCTAAAACCCTAAACCCTAAACCCCTAAACCCTAAACCCCTGAAGCCTAAACCCTAAACCCTAAAACTGTAAACCCTAATGCAATGGATCAGGCTCGGAGTGTTCTGGTGATTTCTGGTTGTTATTATGGTTCCTACCATTATGGTTATTATTATGGTTCCTATTATAGTTACTACTATGGTTGATACTATGGTTCCTATTATAGTTAGTGTTATGGGTGTCTGAATCGTGTCAAGAATTGGGAGTCAGCGGTACGGGGGTTCTCGGTTTGGAGGGCTTTAGATTTCCGTGCTTCAACAGGGCTTTAGGGTTGAAGTTTGTTGGACCTTGACTTTTGCTGGTTTCCGGCCCCCACTCATTACTGTACTTTCCAGGCAGCTGGTGTCGTAGCAGAGGCTGCATTCGAATTCATGTTTATCAATCGTAGGTCGGGGTTGAGCGGTTCGGATATTATGGCTTAGGCTTTTCATACCGCTTTCTGGTACCAAGGTGTATCCTGAAGTAGGTGGTTACTATTGTGCATAGTTGAAATTCACGTGGTATGTGGCTTTCGGACCCACATGCTCCGCACATGTCATGTAATATGGGGGGGCCTTAAGAATTAGAATAGGGCTTTGGGGCCCATTATACTACAATTACAATAAGGCACCCCCAAAATAGTGCTGGTAGTTATCTAGGCCCTTACATTACTCAAATTGCTGAAGCCGTGCCTAAAGAGCCCACAATCCGGGTAGCAGCAATGTGTTTTCCTTCAACTCAAGGGTTGGGTTTAGGTTAGGGTTTAGGCTGAAGGGTTTAGGGTTTAGGGTTTAGGGTTTAGGGTTTAGGGGGTTTCAGGGTGGTAAGGGATGCTTCAGAGGGTGTCTATGTAATACAGGGTCCTACATCCTGAATAGTTGCCACTACTATTCCGGTGGTTCCTCATTAACTCTAACTATATTAAGGCCGCTGCATAATATCCCAAGGCTCCATGTACCCAAATACTATATACATTGGCCCTATAGGGCCTACATTAAGGCCAAAGTATATACTATTTGGGCGCATGGACCCTTAGGAATATTAGCTATAGTAGAGCCAGAATCAGGAACCCGAAAGGATAAGAGTAGAACGCAATCAGGTTCTTACATTAGTCGCAGGGTTGAGGGCCCCAGATTTAACCCGAGGCTTCTTCATCAGGTTCCTATGATAGAGCACAAGTAGAACCCTAAAGGAACCCTTAACAGGAACCCTTAAAGGAACCCTTAAGGGAAGCCTTAAAGGAACCTTAAAGGGAGACTGTTTAATGAATCGGCATTCTGCTTTCTCTGGAGGCAGCTACGACAGGAGACTGTTTAATGAATCGGCATTCTGCTTTCTCTGGAGGCAGCTACGACAGGAGTCCAAGCTCAAGAAGAACTTGCGACTTGCCCTTTGGCTTGCCTGAGCTTGAATCCTTGAGCCTCTATAACTATAACCCTAGCGGTTTAGGGTTTGGGGCCCCAAACCCCTACAGTAAGCCCTGCTCCCTCAAACTGAAGCCCTGCACCTTAAAAGCCTGGAAACCTTGAACGCTACTATCTTTGAGCCCTCAGCCCTGCACTCCCTAAACGTTGGAAAGCCCCCACACACCCTAAACCCTAAACCCTAAACCACGCAACGAGATCCGGTCATGCGTGGTTGTCCGATGAGGCCTTGTGTGGCTTGAACGGCGTTCAGGCGGTGGTGACTCCCGGGCAGATGCTAGGCGTTCATATATGAAGTAGGGTTGAGGAGTTTAAAGGTTTACTGTAGGGGTTTCGGGGCTTTGGGGTATAGGGTTTAGTTTTCAGGGTTTAGGGTTTCTGGCTTAGACGGCTTTGGGGCTCGTCAGGAACCTTCGTGATGGTGCATTTGGGGGTGTCCTTGTGGGGATGCTGGTACTTGAGAAGCCATGCTTCACTCAAAGGTGTTCCAAAGTGGAACGGAGCGGAGAGCTGACTGTGACTGGCGCACAACATGCTTGGCGTTCTGTAAATTGGTTTTTCAGGTATCATCGGTCATGAGTGCATAAAACGTACATACGTACATGTATTTATACATTCATTCACGGCAGGTCTCAAAGTCAGCGTTGACTCTACGGCCTCAGTATACTGAAGCTCCGTGCCTTTGAGCAGCAAGTCTTGCAAACGATTGAACCTGGCATTGGCATACATACGTACATGCGTAGATGTATGATATGGGTACAAGCATACAGGCAGACATGCACACATCATACCATCCGCATGCCCAAATATCCGTACATCTGTACATCCGTGCATGCATACATAAACCCATACATGCACAGACACATACATCCATACATGAATGCGTGCATACATACATGCATGCATCCATGCATACGTCCAAAAATTCGTGCATGCGTGCATGCGTCCGGTCACATACTAATCACATGCAGTTGCACGAACACACATGCATAGATACCGAAAGTACATAACGACATAGAGAACTAGTCCTCTGTTGTCCGAGGGTGTTCCGAAGTAGGTTTCCATTGAAGCACTCGATCGAATTCGGGTGCAAGAACAAGACCCAAAAAAGGAAGCCGATGTCGAGTAAATCTCACAAGAAATCCCTGAAACCACTCCTAAACCCTAAATCCTAAGCCATACCCCAGACAGCGGGTCCTTTCTGCCAGAACCCTCCGCCATACCTTCGACCTTCATAAGTCCCTCCCAAGCTGCCGGAGCCCCCAAACCTGGCGTAGCTTTGAAACCCAGCCACAAACCTTTAGCCCAAAGGGTCCAAGTTATAGTAGAGTATATACTTTTGGGGCCTAAATACCTACAAAGTAGCTACCATATTACTACTTGGACCCTTTGGGTAGCATCCCCTATCCCGCGAATGTAGCTTGTTTGTAGAGTACTGAATCAATTTCCTCGCTTCTTCGGGTTGATACTTGGCTAGACCGACCATGCAGAAGAGTAGGATGCGTGGGCCGGGTGCTGAACATTGCATCCTTAGGGTTTAGGGTTTAGGGTTTAGGGTTTAGGGTTTAGGGGGTTTAGGGTTCAAGCAGCTCTCTGGAATCGACAATTTGGCCTAAACCCTAAGGGTCCATGTACCCAAATAGTAGATACTTTGGCCCCGAAGTACTTATATACGGGTTACTTTAAGGAAAAAGTATATACTATTGGGCACATGGACCCTTATGGAAACGTCTGAAACCTGTTTGGTCATGAGGATCGCGACAAATCTCAACAACGCGACGTGGCTGCCAAGAGATGGCCTGCGGGATATCGACCTTGCACCGTAATCCACCCTATAGAAATTAGCCCTCTATCGGGTTAACGTTTGGTTTCGGGTATTTGAAGGTGCGTGTTGGGTGAAACTCACTTTCAGGATGGTGGGTCTCGATTCGTCACAACCAGCTTCACAGCACTTGAAACAGTTAGAGCCCTCGCAGTGAGGATGCTGTGTAGTGTCGGGGTCTGGTTAGTTGGTCAGTAACGTCACATTCCTTGGTGTTCGGTAAACATCTACATGTATCATAGAAAGCCCCACAGAAACAGTGTAATCATTCCTTTAAACGCTAATGATCCGCTAATGCCCCAAACAACAGTCCAATCATTCCTAAACCGTAAGCCCTACTGCCCTCCCCCCTCCCCCCCCCCAAAAAAAAAATCCATTCCTAAACCCTAAACCCTACGGGCAAGATCCCTACGTACCTCGTTTGGCCGGTTGGTTTGCCCGTTTACCAAGGGAGCAGAGAGCCAGGAGGGCTTATGCAGGGTTTCCTAGAGTTGGGTCTCCGGGTGTAGGAGAGATTTAGAGATTTCTTTCGTGGTTTCGGATTGAACGTCGGTCTTGTGTTTAGGGTTTAGAGTTTAGGGTTTAGGGAGCTGTATCTATACATGAGTTGGTGAGTCGGATTTCAGGTGGCGCAGGCTTGCCAGCCGCCCTATCCGAATACGAGCTCGCAGCAGGACTTCTGCGCAGGTACGGCCTGCAATAGCCCTGTTTTTGACAGCGTCCCCCCAAAGAATTCCATACTGGCGTAAGACCCCAGAGCGACATAAAAGTACGGTCTAGAAGGCTGAAGTTATTTTAGGACTCAGAAGTCTGAGTTGTGATGCGAACTCAAACCCTAAACCCTATACCA
>CAJNDV010014725.1:14185-29318 GCA_905221635.1 Symbiodinium sp. CCMP2456
ATACATATATACATACATATACATGTACATTTACATATACCAACTTGCATGCATACAGATGTACACGCACCTACACACTTACCTACCTACATACATACATACATACATACATACATACAGGCACTTTTCAAACTGCTACCTCCTGTACTGGATGCAGGGTGTAGGCCTCGGGCTTCAGGTCTTTAGGTTTCAGGGTTCTAGGTTCTAGCACTTGAAGGGATCGGCTTCAGGGTGTAAGCTTTGAATTTGGGTGTTGGATTTGATGCTTCCTCAAGGAAGGGCATGGCTGTGCATGAGAGCATCAGAGGATGCTGAGCTGACCACGTTCCTGCAAGGACTTCGCAACGCATCGGGATCGCGGTTTAGAACTTCTTAGGAGCCCAATAGGTAAACTTTAAACTTTTTTGGTATATTAAGCCCCTGCAAATCAAAAGTTTAAACTTTTTTGGGGCAGGGTATTGGGCTTAAAGGACTTTCGATTCAGACTTGATCTGAAGAACCAAGTTGTGCCGAGGTTAGAGCTTTCGGATTCATTGTCAAGGTCCGGAGATGTCTGGAGTGAGTCTCGATCGCTTTACGTCGAAGCTCCTGAGCAATGAAGACGGCAGGACTACTATCCGCTTTGTAATCCGGTTTGTAGGGGCACTGGCTGCGGGTTCTGGAATTCGGGCTGATGTGCAAGTCGATTCCAGCCTGCAGTCTTCGTTTGACCGTCTTTGGGACAATTCATCGCAGTTGGGATCCTTAGTGAAAGTCTGCTCTTTGGCCTTGTTTCTGTGAGTGTCAAGTGTCAAGACCTCAAGCCCTCAACACGTAATCCGCCGACACCCCAAATGCAGAAATCCCAGCGACGATTTGCCACTGAGCAGGGAGAACTGTCTGTTGTACCACATGCTCAGGTGGAAGTCCCGGACCGTATCAACTCTGATCCCTATGAGCGCCAGACTTGGCTTCGATGTTAAGGTTTAGGGTTACTACTTAAAGGATCATGGGACTTAGTAACTAGGGTTATATTTAAGGTAACTATACTTATTACTTATAACCCCAATTAAGGTACCTATAACCCTACTTACTAAGTCCCATGATCCTCCAAGTATGGGAGTCTTAACAATTACCACTACTATTTTGGGGTTCCTTCTTATAGTTATAGTATAATATACCACGAGACCTTGTTCTTATTCATAAAACCCATACATCAAGGCAACCCAAAGTCTTCAACCCTAAAGGGAACCCTAAGTCTTCAACCCTAAACTCCAATGTTTTAGGGTTTAGGGTTTAGGGTTTAGGGATGACTATCGAATGGTTGCCCTATGTGATTGAGCTGCTCCCAGCTACATAATACTCCAACATGTGCAAGAGAAGATGTGTGTTCTTTCGCGGCCTGAGCCTGCCAGAGCACCTATAGTACCCCTAAACCCCAAACCCTCAAAGGAACCCTTACAAGAAGCCGTATAGGATGGCCGGATGTCTTTGAATAAATCTGATTGGTTTCTGATTCAGGTCTGCAGAGATCGGGTCGGGTCTGACTTGCGCAGGGGCGAAAACAAATACTACGGTTGATGATATAAATCGTGCAGTACCCTTAATAAGGAATATACAATAATTCCCGTAGTTTAGGGCCCTTAAGGCAATGCAGGATTTTTATCATCAACAGTACCACTATTCCTTACGGTTCCTTTTACGATACGTAGATTGTATTAATCGACCTATGCTGGTAGTTAAGGACCATATATGTTTCCTTCAGGCTGGACCGCTTGCTACCCTAGAACCCCAAACCCCTAAACTCTAAACCCAAAGCCCCTAATCCCCAATCCCCAATAAACCCTTACACCTAAACCGTGCTTTGCCAATCCAGAAGAACCCAGAGAACTTAATTAAGGAATATACCTTAAGTCAGGAGGCCCCTATAATTTAAGGTATATTCCTGAATTAAGGAGTATATACTGGGTTCTCTGAGAATGCGGGCCGGCCAAAGGACGGGAGCAGAATGGCCAGTTAACGGCTGCGAATGGGATTTCAGGGTTCAGGGTTCCCAAAGCGTCCCATTTACCTGTATACTAGAATGTAGGGTTTCTATGTACAAGTATGACCTAGTGAAGTATGCCCCATAACAGAACACAGGACCCTTTGCGGCTGAGGGTTGTCGCAAAACGCCACGCAGTGCTACCTGAGGACCCCAAGTAGCCACCTAGATGTAAAAATTGGAAGCCTACACCCGCAGAAGGGATCTTTCCCCAAAGCGAGTCATTTTACGTGCTCTATGTTTAGCTGCTGTCTTACTCCTAGTTAACTAAACAGGTTCTTGAGTAGTGCCCTTCTGCCCTTTTCATTGTAGGGCCCGTCATTAAAGCCGAATATACGGAAAAAGGGTACCCTCATTATCCAGGGGTCACTCAGGAACCTTGAGGAGTTTAGGGTTTAGAGTTCAGGGTTTAGGAGTTTAGTGTTTGAGCTGCCCTACTCCGAGAACCCTAAACCCTAAACCCTAAACCCCAATAAGATAGTGACAGTGTGCCTCACTGCTGCTTTTTCTTGTATAATAAGATAACCCCTACCTAACCAGACCCGAAGCCCTACCTACAAGCCAATCGGAGATTCGAGGCTGATCGGTATGGAGAACACCGCTGACAAGAAGGAGGACGCAGGGATTCGTGTTCAGGGTATCCATTATTATTTACTATCGAATTTCCGTAGCGCTGCTTATATTAACTTTCATGTTAAGACCGTAAGTATGATTAGCAAGGGCTGCTTGTTCAGGGTACGAAGCCCCTCAAAGCACTCCAAACTGTTAAAGATTTTGAGCATGAGTGGTTCGCGGAGATGAACCTGAGATTGAACATCTTACAACGAAATTCATGGACCCCCCTAAGCCCTAAACCCTAAACCCTGCGAACTACCTCTGTGTCAGGATCATGCCCTATGTCCTGAAGCTGCTTGACCTCCAAGTCTGTACCCTAAGCCTCCAAGCCCTCAACCAGCACATCTCCGAGGCCTAAAGCCCAAAGCGCAAAGTACTGTAGGGGCCTTAATAATCAACATAGGTTCGGAGGTCTACTATACTATAGCTATTAACAAGGACCCCCCCCCAAAAAAAAAAATACTAATTGTAATTGTTCAGGCCGCTATATTACAGGCATCAACCGTGAACCTCCAAACCTGACGCCACTCGACTTTTATGCCAGGACTACAAAACTTTCTACATGAAGTCCAAGTACCGACAGGACACTTACCAGGCCAGTCGATCGAATTACTCAGTGCCTTGCAGCTGGTTGCCACGTGTTCTTGCATGGCCGCTGTTTTAAAACTCTCTCTCTCTCTCTCTCTCTTTCTCCCGCTCTGGCATGCTACATGTGCACATTTGTATTTATTCTGTGTATAGACACAGAGACTCAAAAACAAGCACATGCACGTACATGTGTATACATACATACATATATATATATATATATGTGTACACATTTCTGCATGCATGCATGCATGTATGTATGTATGCATGGATGTATGTATGTATGTATGTATGTATGTATGTATGTATGTATGTAGGTGTATACATATATATATATATATAGTAATATTTATATGATATATATATATATATATACATAATACGCATGCATATCTGCGGTACATCTACATATGTACCTATGCATTTATACATGTACACATCTTTATACATACCCATATATATATATATACACAGAGAGCAGCAGATTCACATGAACAGATCCAATCACAAGCATTCATATGTTTGTGTGTGTGTATGCATGCACGCATGATTTATACATTACATTATACACGACCGTGTACTACGAATTAGCACCACACCACCCCTCTACAGCCGCGGAGCTGGGTGCTTCACAATGCCAGACTTGTCTAACCGCGGATGAGTCAAGGCTTGATGGTACAAAATTCGCAAATTGGGTGCGGCCACGCCAAAGAAGGGACCATGGAAAAGGCAGAGCGACAGAGAGAGCGAGATAAACCTGTGCATGTCGTGACATGTCTTCTGGCTCTCTGTAACGAGACGGCCGCAGCATTCTGGCTTTCATAGCGAGTGCTCGAGTCGTAGCCTGTCTCAGATTCAACATCAATCCCCGCCATTGCCTGCCATATCCAGAGGAAAGATGCTTCGCATCCTCGTCGTGGCCGTGTCTCTGTGTCTCGCCAGTCGCGCTGGGGCAACCCGCGTTGCTGACCAGAAGCTCGTGCACTTGCACCAGGCCGGGTAGACGAACTTGCTTAGGCAGTCAGAAAGAAGGAATAGGAGTTGCAAGCACGAGTGTTTAGGAGGGCTTCGACGAGAAGTACTCCTATAGCAGCCACCTGACAGGATGAGACGCTTGCCGTTGGCAAAGCCCCGGAGGATCTCGATGATTCCGTTTGCTGCCGCTGTAAGCTTGACGATGGTGCTTCAATTCAAGATAAGACGGAAAAGTCCGAGAAATGTTCCAAACCATGTTACCCAGTCCCAAGCGTCAATTGCGGTCTTTGGTGAGGGGCTCCGGACATCTTCAAGGAATTGCATTGAGCTGGTTGGTGCATTCCTGCAGATTGCGCTCAGACCCTTTACACAAATGGAGTTGACATGGAGCTTGCCAGCCGAGGGAAGCTAAGTGTTGACGCGGAGCCAGCCACAGACGAAGAAAATCGCTTCCATTGCTCAGATGCCTTTGGCTGGTGTTTCGGGTTAACGCTAGAGGGTATTTTGATGCAAGTCCGAGTGGAGGGCTTGTTGCAGGTGTGGTAGACTCTGACTTTGAGTACCTTTCAGGCCCATGTAGATGTTGGTATAATTATGTAGACTGTTTTGCGTAGTTTGCAAATACACTCTAATTAAGGGCCCCTAAACCCTAAACCCTAAACCCTAAACCGTGAATTAAGGGCATACCACACACCGCCTCTGCAGCTGCAGTGCTGGTTGCTTCACAAACTTAGACTTATCTATGGCTTTTCGAGCCGCGACGAAGCAGCACACTCTGTTTGCAGATGAGTTGAGGCTTGCTGGATTGGACTTCAGAACTAGGGTACGGAAGAGCACAAAAATGGCCATATACAACGAAAGCAGATGACGTGTCTTCTGGCCTTCTGTAACGAGACAGTGTGGAGTGCTTCTTGCAGGTTTGCAGACCCAAGCTGTTTTGGGTTTAGGGTTTAGGGTTTAGGGTTTTGGGTTTAGGGTTTCAAGTTCTGTTTTGGGTAGAACTTGAGAAGGTGATGAAGCACATGAAGATCTCCGCCTCTTTAGACAAGGGGACTCCTAACATGGAGAAGTGGCGGCGGCCCTAGCTTGTTTTTCTGCAGTGCACGCATGACAGGTCTGATCAGCACCGAATGAGTGTGAGCAACTGAATTCAATGAAGGTCGAGGGTTTGCATTGGCGGTTTACGACGTTTACGGTTCAGGGATGCTTAAAGGGGAGCCTTTTATAATAGCATAACTGTAGCTTAAAGGGGAACCTTTTACAATACTATAACTGTAACCACAAGCAGCAACGAAGCCACGGTGTCGGGAGTCGGGAGTGAGGAACAGCCGGGTGAAGAAGGAGATGAACGACTGGTTGGCCCTGTACCGGCGGCAGAATCTGTCCGTGGGAAGGCCTTCATAGCAGCTGTCCCGTGCAGGGTAGGCTACTTGGAGGGTCGGGGGACTTAGTAAGTAGCTACTTTTCGAGAGTTATAAGTACCATGACCCCAGTTAGGATCCCTCATTATGGCACTTATATTTCTACTTTTTCCCTACTTACTAAGTCTTCCGACCCTCCAAGTAATGTACTAGTCCCTTGTTCAGACCGTATAGAACCCCATGATAGTCACTGAGGCCCTATAGTAGCTTAACCGAAAAACCTTAAGTCGCAGCCTGGACTCCTAACTCCAACAACCCAAAGTTGTATCACTTGTAGGATCATGGGACTTAGTAGGGTTATAAGTACCTTAGTTGGGGTTATTAATAAGTATAAGTAGAGTTACCTTACTTATAACCCTAGTTACTAAGTCCCATGATCCTTTAAGCACAGAAGCACCTCCCAACTCTTAACTAAATTGCAGCCAAGGCCCTCAACCTTCATGTGCATCTTCTACCCCACAGCTCAGCACCGAACCCTGAGCCCTAAATCACTAAAACCAAACAACAAGGCCCCTGATCCCTGACCGTAGCATGGCTGCGCCGAAACCTGAGTAATTGCCGATACTATTCCTTACGGACCGTGCTTACAGGTATACAATAGTATACCCCGAATCCCAGTGTATTCATTACAGTCCCTATACTAGAGGCTATGGAGGCCACATTGGATGCCGCGTGACCTCTGTGAAATGACTTCTGTTCCTTATTGTATAAACCCCGAAACCCTAAACCCCACACCCCCAAACCCCGAAGCCGAATCGCAGGCAAAGCTGCTATTCCGCCCTGTATAGTAATGCTTACAATACTCTTCTTTAGACCCCATTTAGAGCCCTTAACAGTCGACCCCTAAACCCTAAACCCCCAAGTAGCCCTTGCACACGCCCAAAACCCTAAACCCTAAACCCTGAACCCTCCGAAACGCAGGCAGAGCTACTATTCGCTCTACTCGGCCATTAACACTTTGGCCCGGGCCCTGGCAAGCTACAAAAGGGGGCCTAAATAATTACCCATGCTAGTTTAAAATAGGGTTTACGGTTTAGGGCCTAGGGCTTTGGGTTAAGTTTAGGGTTTAGGGCAAATGATTACCAACACTATTTTTTTTTGGGGAGGGGTTCCTTAGAGATGCCCTATCCTGCTTATTGAGAGGCCCCTATACTCTGCAGTTAGTTAGGGCAGCTCATCAGGGTTCAGGAGTGAGGAGTTTAGGGAATAATGGTTTTCAAGGCTTAGCTCGGGGTTTATGGTCTAAAGGGTTAAGGATGGTGTAGTCAGGGTTTAGGGTTTAGGGTTCATGGTTAGGGAGCGATTCTAGGGCTCGCAACTATTAGTTTGTCACGGTAACGTCTTATTGTCCTTGAACAATCACGTCCTGATAGAGTAAAAGTAGAAGAGTTACTGACAGTGTTCCGACGGGCTCTTCAGCATAATCAAACTAGAATCTACCCCGTAACCTTCTTCGAACCTGCATGCCCCTATACTTCATTCAATCAGAACCGTGCATAGTGCTCATATGGTAAATCCTGCCTGATGAGAGACTCTACTAGCGTCCTCATGGGTGTTTGCACGATGTACAGTAGCAAACACGGTAAGTATTTCAACAGCAGTCGTCAATGAGAAGAAGAAGTAAGTGTGATCGAAGAAAACGGGACACATAGTGCAAAGAACAGCGCAGAAGACAAACTTGAGGAATGTAGTAATGCAGCAAGTAGCAGTAGCCGCCGTCGTCACATCCAGATTGAGATTTTCGGGGTGCTTAGTTGTTTGGGATTTGGAGTGTGTTCTGATTTAATGTAGGAACCTGATTAAGAAATCCCCTGGCCCTATAACCCCCAGAATATTACGATTCATCTAAGGAACCCGAATAAAGACCCAAGGTTGCTGGTCCCCATATTGTTGGAAGCCTGCGTTCCTGTTAAGGGACTGAATTGAAGGTATTATAATAAGCAATCCATATTACTTACTTTAGATCCATATTATGGGGCCTTAGATTAGATTCCTTAGCAGGAACCCAGAAGCTCAGGGCATCAGGACCCAAGTTTAGCATTGACGCTTTACGGAGTAGGCATGCTGGCTGCTCAGCCAGATTAGAGAGCATGGTGTTGATGCAAGGCTTAGCTGAATTTCGTGCGGCTATGCCGCCACCACCCGGCNNCCCCCCCCCCCCCCCCCCTCAAAATCGACACAATGGAAGCTCACAGCTTGTTCTGTCTCACCCTCAGCCGCTGTAGGCCTCGCATTTCACCTCCTACGGCCCCAAGTTTCCGTGAACGCCTCGGCATGGAGCTTGCGTGAATTAGTAGAGGGTACTTCCTGTACCACGCCTTCACTTCAAGTGGGTTTCAAGGATCTTGCATCTTGCTTCCCAAGCCCTATGGACCCAACTTCCTGCATGACGTATACTTGAAAGTACCGGTGGCAGACGCACATGTATCCAGAGGATGAACACCCACAACACCTAGAACTCAGTCATTCTGCCTCAGTCACTACTATTTTTTCTGTACAAAATACACCAAAACCAATTCCAAGGATACAGGCCCCTAGATTAGGCAGCTTATGTTGGTACTGTTTGCTTCTATCAAAGCCTTGCGTGATACTTGCCGAAATGCAGGTGTAACATGGTAATATTCCTTGCCAGTGCTGTGGAAACATGAGCCAAAGGGCACATACATACATGGCACATCTAGGAATGTTTACAGACATATATACATACATATACATACATNNTATAAATATAAATCTATATATATATATATATATGTATGTGAATGTATATGCGGTGTATCTATATATATATATACATATATATGTATCTATATATATATATATATACACATATATGTATCTATATATTTATTTGTTCGTTTACTTATTCATTAATTATTTGTACATGCACACACCTACACAGATACACATACATTCATGTGGCAAGAAACGCATTGAAGTGGGCTCCTGGGTAAGCGTGTTTGTAGGTTTAGGAAGAGTTAGCCTGCATTGTTTGTGTTGCATAGGAGCCTGCGCAAGCCGTATTGTAGAGGGCTAAATAATTTGAAGAAGGTTTTGAGCCCATTATACTATAATCATAATAGGGAACCGCAAAAATAGTATTGGTGATTATTATGGCGCCTACATTACCCTTCTCCTGCTCTTTTCAGAGCGGGATATTGTTCAATTCGACTTTAGAGCTTCGAGTCTGTAGAGGTCTTTGTCTTCCCGTCGGAGTCCACATCATCCGATCGCCTTGGGCTTTCTGTAGGTTCTTTAGTCCAAGCAGGGTGTGTGCATGTTTTTGGTCGTCGCTGACATGTGGCACCGCCGAAACCGTGAACTCAGCTCGGAAAGAGTGGAGCTTACTTTCTCCAATGCACTAAATCACTAAATCGGTGTGGCTTGAAACGGACCAGCCCCGGCATTTCATACCAGAACCCGGTACTTCACTCCTTCTTTTCTTCTCATGCCTACACCCTAAACCCAAACCCCTAAAGCCTAAACCCTAACCCCTAAAGCCTAAACCGCTTAAACCGCCTAAACCCTAGCCTCTAAAGCCTAAACCCTGCAGCCTTAACCCTGAGAAGTGGCAGAGCTGAGGTTCCCAAACAAGCGAAGGCCTCGCTTCTATGAGCTGTGCAACCAGGTCGAGAAGTGCACCCGGCGCAGTTCTAAGGATTTAGGGTTCGAGTTTAGGGTTTAGGGTTTAGGGTTCAGGGTTTAGGGTTTAGGGTTTAGGGTTTAGGGTTTAGGGTTTAGGGTTCAGGTTTAGGGTTTAGAGTTTAGGGTTCTTGCAACGGCAACGACGACAACAGTCACAGCGATGACGCTGAAGGCGATAGCAGATAGCAGTGGTAATGTCAATAAGTTCATGTTGGCGGTATTAATGATTAATTACTCTTTGATGATGTTGCTGACGATCTATTGACGATGATTGTGATCCATTAACGGCCATCAGAATCATCGACATCATCATCGTCACCATCACCATCATCATAATCATCACCATCATCACTTTACCACAAGCAATCAAGGCACTCAGCGCCAGGACTACCCACGGCTCGTTTTTCCACATACTGCGACCGCCGCTGGTAGTATTACTAGCAAAAGCAGCAGCTGTGGCAGCATCAGCAGCAGCATCAGCAGCAGCAGGAGTAGAAGTAGTAGTAGTCGTCCAGCAGCAGCAACAGCTGCAGCAGTAGGAGTACGAGTAGTAGTGGTCGTCGTCGTAGCAGTAGTCGGTAGCAGTAGTCAGTAGCAGTAGCAGTAGCAGTAGCAGTAGCAGTAGCAGTAGCAGGAGCAGGAGCAGGAGCAGGAGCAGGAGCAGGAGCACGAGCAGGAGCAGGAGCAGGAGCAGGAGCAGGAGCAGTAGTAGTAGTAGTAGTAGTAGTAGTAGTAGTAGTGGAAGTGGAAGTGGAAGTGGAAGTGGAAGTGGAAGTGGAAGTGGAAGTGGAAGTGGAAGTGGAAGTGGAAGTGGTAGTGGTAGTGGTAGTGGTAGTGGTAGTGGTAGTGGTGGTCGTAGTAGTAGTCGTCGTCGTAGTAGTAGTAGTAGTAGTAATAATAATATAATACGAATAATAATAATAATAATAAATAATAATAGTACTAGTAAGTAAGAGTGCATGCATTGTAGCGGTGCTGCTGGTGGCGCTAGCGGTAGTAGTGGTGGTGGTGCTAGCGCCCGTGGTCGGGGCAGCGATAACGATAGTGAGTGATAGTAGTAGTACCACAAGAAAAAAGTAGCGCGTTAAGTGCCCATCTTGCAACCGCAAACACAAAAGTGGCGCTACCTTATGGAGAAGCGGTGAAGGGGGGACCAAAAGAGAGTGGCAGGGGGGGGCCGAGGGATGGACTGTTCCGGACCCGAAGGTCACCTCGCACACTATTTTCACCTCGCACACTGCTTTCACATGGTGGCCAGGGGGGGTTGGGTGGCTTAAGTAGAGTTTATTTGGAGCTGGAGCTGTGTGCTTCCGTATGCCAGGCTTATATTCTCAGTTATGTACCAAGCCGACCACAAGGAGTGATCATTTGTGCACAGACAGTGTGCTAGTGTGCGGAGCGACCGATCAAATTGTCTGCATGTATGCGGCAAACTGAGTAGCACGAACCTTGACCTTTCAAAAAGGGTCTGGTCCTCCTCAGCCTTCCACCAGAAACGAGCAGCTATCTACCTCGTCCTCTGAAACAAGATAAGAGCCCCGTCCAACTTCGGGAGAAAGAACAGAACTCCATCTCAAAAAGCAAACAAGCCCACCAAACCATCGAGAATGACGAAAACTCCGTTTACCCCTCAGTCGGCAAGAAAACACCCCCTGTTTTTCTAGGTAAGGGGAAGACATCCTGCCCATCCCCTTTACCCCTCCCCCCAGCCTTGAAAAAGAAATGTTAAGTCCCCCGTCCTCCACCTCATGCTCCAAACCAAGAAGAAAGTCTCCCCAAGTTGTTCCTGGCAAAAGAAAAAACTTATTTCCTGATTTACCTCTTGGTAAGCCACCAGTCGTGTTAAGAAGATTGAAGAGACCTCGCTCCTAGCAAGAGAAGAGAGAGAGCTCCCCTAGCTTCCAACAAGAAAAGTCCTCTACCTCGTCCTCGACAAGAAAAGATGACACAAACGAGAGTTCCATCTCAAAAAAGACAGACAAGCCCCTCCAACTTCACGAGAAAGAAGAGAGCTCCGTCTGCCCTTCAGTCGGCAAGAAGAGACCTCCTTTTCTCTAGGTAAGGGTAAGATCCTGCCTATCCCCTTTGCCTCTTGAAAAGATGGAATAAACCTTCAAACAAAGACGTCTGGTCCTCCCCCCAACCTTTAACAAGAAAGAAAACTCCTCGACCTCATGCTCTAAAACAAGAAGAGAGCTCCCCCAATCCTCTGGAACAAGAAGAGGGCTCACTCCAAGTTATTCTTGGTAAGAAAAGAGGAACTGTTTGATTTCGTTGCAAGAAAGCACAAGACATGAGGCAACCAAAGTTCCGAGAACAGCTCGCCGGCAAAATTGGGTGCAAAATGCTGTCAAGTCTTTGGTTACCGGTAAGAAATGACAGCAGAGAGGATTGGACCAAATTCTGCAGAGGGGGGTTGGTGAAAAACTAGATACGACAATAGAGAGGATTTGACCAAATTTTGCCGGGACGCTCGCGCGCGCACGAGCGTCCAATCCTCTCTGCCGTCATTTCCTTGGTTGTCGGTAAGAAATGACCGCAGAAAGGATTGGACCAAACTATGCCGGCGAGCTGTTCCCGGAACTTTGGTTGGCTCATGTTATTTGCTTTCTTGCTGCTACTAATGGGAAATGACAACAGAATTGGACGCTTGCGCGCGAGCACCCGAGCGGCCCGGCAAAATTTGGTCTAATCCTCCAGGATATAAACTATTTAAATCAGATTAATTATTTGAATTCGCACTGGGGAATTAAACAAGGTAAATACTTCAAATCCGGGACCCTGCCCAATATCCAAATTGCTAAACTCCGGTCGGGAATCTAAATCATGTAAATACATTAAATCCTGACGGAGGGGTTGGGTCGGGGAAAGGGGCCGGGAATTAAATAATTTAAAAAACTCAAGTCCGGGGCCTTGCCCAAAATTTGTATTGTTTAAATTCGGGCCGGGAATATAAATATTGTAAATCCGGGACCCTGCCCAATGTTTAAGTTAGTTAAATAATTCAGATTCGGGTCGGGAGTTTACTTAACTTAAATCATGTAATCCTGACGGAGGGGTTGGGTCGGGGAATGGGGCCGGGAATTCAAATCATATAATAATTATATAATTCAAACCCGGGCCTTACCCAATATTCACATTGTTTAAATTCGGGCCCGGGGGATGCCCGGACACCGCCCCCACGATTCACATAAATTCGAGCCGGGAATATAAACATTATAAACCCGGGACCCTGCCCAATATTTAAATTAGTTAAATTGTGTAAATTCGGGTCAGGAATTTACATGATTTAAATCCTGACGGATGAGTTGGGTCGGGGAATGGGGCAGGGAATTAAAGAAGTTAAATTATTCAAATCCGGGGCATTGCCCAATATCTAAATTACGGGCCAGACAAGGTCCTGCGCGAGGTTTGACCTAGTTCTCTACTTCCAAAGTGAGTGGCTAGCTTTCGTGCATAGTAGTCGTAGTAGTCGTCGTCGAAGTCGTGGTTGCAGCCGTCGTAGCAATAAAAGTAGCTAGCCCATAGAGCGAACCCATGATGAAGGAGAACACACGGTGAATGTCAACGAGTGGAATTCCTCATCATAGTCCTGAGGAGCATGATCACCACCATGGCCATGGGCAAAAACAGCTACACCAGCACTTTTGGGCACTTCGGCACCTGTTCAACATCATGATCATCGCCGTTGCCATCGTCACCGTCATCCTCTATACCACCGTTGGGTCAGCATGACCATGACTATCTTCGTCGTCAAAACCGTAGCCACTTTGAACGTAAGCGATCCCGACTGCGACCGCCCTGCGCCAAGGCCATCTCTGACTGTTGCCAGGGTCGTCACCACAATGCAGCATCTGCAAATAGCCGCTATAAATACCGAACTGCCAGCATCATCATCACCATCATCAGAACGATTTGGGTGTTCACAGGCGTTTCGCTGTGTAGATGCCTGCGCAAAGACAGGGGTTCACTGTGTCCCTGGATTGGACCACATGCAAACCGATGACGCTACAAGCACACCACACGTTGATGTGTGCCTGTGTGTGTCAACATGTGTCAACTACTGGGGAGCGGTCCTCCAACAAAGCTTCTGCCGACATGACCGCCTCAATCTTCGTCTTGCATGGGCGCCAACACAAACCGATGCTCGTAGCTCTCACGATTGCAGTGCCAAGTAAACAACCGCTGCCCGTGTCTGCTCCAAGCAATCAGCCTGGTCGGCAGGGATGTGAAAGCCACATAGAAGGTAACGTCAATTGACATTCAAACTTGCATGGGTGAGGCTGGGCTGTCCACTGCATCGTGTTTGGTCTCGATGCCTGAAGCTTGGAGCGTGCCCCACGGCCCCACGTTCGAGTCATTTCGAGCCTCCGTTGGCAATCCTTGGTCAGACTTCGCTACGAACCATAATCTTGCTAGGCAGGTTGTTTTCAATCACGTGCTGCGGACGAGCTGCACAGGAATGCCGACAGATCTCCGCACATCAGCAATGGCTTCCTGACCAGTTGTGCGATAAACAGCTCCATTGTTTGATGCAAGCATGTTCAACACAGCTGAGGGTCTAGGCCCAATTGGGCGCCAAACTTGCTTCCCGCAAACCGTCTCGCTCCTCGTTTAAGCTACCAAAACACGAGGCGATTTCTGTTGAAACTATGCTTGACATTCTGAGTTTCCGGCTGCATATTTTGGCCGTTGTGTTATCGTTCTGCCATGAACACCTTGCTGAAAAGCTGTCTACACGACGAGGTAAAGGTGGCGTGTTGCCACTAGTTGTACATGATCCGAAGCATTGGCAGCATTGTTCAGAGCGAGCTGTGGTATAGCCAAACAGTTTACACTGTCCGCATTGCCATCAGGTTTACCACCACTCGCGTGGTTGACATGTGTCTTAGGTTGTACTCTGCAATCTCCCACAGTCCGTGCCGAATGCGTGCATGTGTGCGTGTGTGTGTGTGTGCGCCTTATCCGTGTCCGCAAGGAAGTTCAAGCAACGAAGGCGGCAATATTAGTCCCTACCTCAAAAACGTGACTGCCATGGAAACTTGACACTGGTGACTACTATTACTAACATTGCTGTTTATTCTATTGCGGCACTCGTCAGTGCTGCTACTGCTACAGGCAGTATTACCATGCCCTTTTTCTATTGTGTCATGGTTTAGTGCTAATGATGCCAGGATCTCCATTAAGATAAGTTCGCTGTTACGGCTAGAAGTGCTCGTAGTTATGCGACTGTGCAACTGTGAAGAAGACTGGTGCCATTCTGGCAATTTTCTGTCAATACCACTGTAGTTTTCTTGCATGACCAATACGGCATTATTCGACAATTCAGCAATCATGGACAATACAGTGAGGGTCATACCCATGAGACGACTAACATGAGAAATGAGGGCAATGTTCGTAACACTGGTCGAGATAACAGCGATTGTATCAATCGCAATGGCAGCAACAATTTTGCGAAAGTACAAGCAGCAGGTGTCGCAGTAGGATAGTAGTGTCAGTAGCATTGCAATTCCAGTAGCCGTAGCAGTGCTAGCGCTAGCAGTAGCAGCAGCAGCAGCCGCAGCAATAGTAGTAGTAGTAGTAGTAGTAGTAGAATAGCAGTAGTAATAGTAGTACAACTACCAATACAACTAACCACTGCCACTACCACTACCACTACCATGACCACCACGACCACCACTACCAGCACTACCACCACTGCTTCCACTACCACTACCACTACCACTACCATTACCACTACCACCACTGCTACTACTACTACTACTACTACTACTACTACTATTGCTTGCTACGACGACGTCTCCTTCCTCCTGGCACGACTACCGTTGCTATTTGCCGGCACGAACGGCGCTTGAGCGCAAGCTTT
>CAJNDV010014725.1:29418-39999 GCA_905221635.1 Symbiodinium sp. CCMP2456
AAGTAGTAGTAGTAGTAGTAGTAGTAGTAGCAGTAGCAGTAGCAGTAGCACTAGTAGTAGCAGTAGCAGTAGCAGTAGCAGGTAGCAGTAGCAGTAGCAGTAGCAGTAGCAGTAGCAGTAGCAGCAGTAGGAGCAGTAGTAGTAGTAGTAGTAGTAGTAGTAGCAGCAACGGAAGGAGCCGTGGCGGTAGCGGTACGAGTAGAATGCATAGTCGTCGTCGTCTCTGTCAACTAGCAGGAGTGATACGGATGGTAGAAGCAAAGCCGCTCATGATCGCAATGGCAGGAATACGAGCATCAAGAAATTAGAAACATCAGTCACAATCGTTTCTGCACGGAACGAATCAGTTCCCTGTCGGGGCTCGATTAAAATGAACATCTTTCCAATTGGGTTTCATTAGAACAAAAATGTAAAATTGTATCTAACCAGGACCCAGAGAATAGTAGCACTAGCAATATATTCCAGTGAACCTAATTGAACATAGTACAAGCGATACCAGCAATGCGTTATGACGAGGGCATGGGCTGCGGCAGACTAGGAGGAGTCGCAGCCCCAGTAGTCAACTACTTCAAATACTTATAGAGCCCGAACAAACTTGGCACAGAACGCTGAAGCGAAGCGACAACGCGGAATTGCAATCCGCTTATCCAATGCGAGGAACTGTATAAAGAACATATCCTGGAGCGAATGCACCCAAGGAACAAAGAGCGGCGGCCCCTGCTTGCTCGATTGCCATCGCTAGCTGCAGCGTTGCCTCTGATGCTTGACAACATGCCCAACCGAAGCTGGCTCTGAGATGCCTCACGACTTTGCAGAAGGCGGATCTTTGCCGTGACCGGGATATTCCGGAGTCCCGCTGCAACCGTCTTCACGATTCTGGCCTGGCGGCACTTCGAGACTGGCCAAACTGGCTTCTGAAACTGCAGAACTTAGATCGCGGCCACCAGCTGAGAATCGCGTAGCAAATAAGCCTTTCCGTCATTGCCGATTTCACTCTTTAATATGTCGGCATTTTTCCACAAAGCACGCCAGCATCGCTCCGTATCTGCGGCAGCGAGGTGAGTGAGCTTTGTGACCACCCCTATCAAGGGGATCTTCGTGAAAGCCAGCAAGGCAGATGCTTTGAGACATGTTCGAAGGCCTGCGCGCATCCTCTGTCGGACAGCCGAAGTTGATGTCCACCGCCTGGGTGTTCCGGTTTGGCATTGCGGTGTTAGCACAGCCGGACGGTGCGTTATGCTTTGCACTTTGAATGGATCTGCTGATGCTTTCTCAGCTTCTGGCATCGACATAAGGCTCCAAAATGCGAGCTGCACGCAGCAAAGTGTGCCTTTGAGTCAACCATCCCGAGAGCGCAAGTCTTCCTTCTGTCATGTAGCCGAGTCTAGCCGAAAGCGAATCTCCCCTAATTTTCCCTTTTCTTCCGTGTGTGTGTGGGTGTGTGCGGGCGCATGTGCACGTGCACCACTGTAATCAATGGGTGCAAACTCCAGGGTCCATCAATGCCACGAGAAACATGGGATTGCCGAAACTAGGGAGGGGCCCGAGAAACGGGGCAATGGTCCAGCAAGGCGGTCTCTCTGCCCCTATGCGTGACCGCTTCCGGCGGGATGCACGTTCGACCATGTTGGTGCGTCATTCCTTGTGTCTGACACAGAGCTGGCCCCAACACTCATAACGCATCAGCTTCTCATGATTTCATCATCCATGGAAATCTCCCTGCCCGGCAGGCTCTACGTCCAAACATGGAGCGAGAAGCAGTCAGCTCTTCCTTCTTTCGCACGGGTAAAGGGAATGGTGCAACCACTTCCCTCGTGCTCAAGGCGCCCCGCATATTGTATGGGAAGCAGAAACTCTACAATCTTCCCGACATAGGCAGTCAGCTTTCTTTCTTTCACAGGGCCAAGGGCCGAGCCGTGTGTGGAGGCACGCCTTTTTGTTGGAGGTGCGTGGGCATTGATCGGGTTCACGCTCATTCGTGTAGGATGTTCAGAGCACGCGCAAACTGCTCGGCCACTTTGTTGACGTCACCATTCCGTAACAGGCTCCACCCAGGAACAAACCCTTGAGATTGTCAACTTCTTTTTTCCGTACAGCATTGACATGAAGGACGAGCTTGGCCAGAGTTCCCGTCTGTGAGTGACAAAAGAACTGAAAAACCGCAGCCCCGAGACTGGTATGCGTGTCGACCGTAGGCCGGGCAGTCATCTTTCTTTCACCAAGCTTGACGGCGCATCTTGTCTTGTCTACGAGGCAGAAGAAGCGTCTGAAGCCTCCTTCCCGGAAAGGTTCACCCCTGTTTGGGGGCTTTGTAAGGAGGAGTGAGAGCTCTCTTAAAAAAAAAACGTAGTTGCATCTCTCTGCCTTTCTTTCGCCAGGGCTGTGGTGCAGGGGTTTGACGCCCTACACCACGCGCAGGCGCGCCCCCGACGGTTGCGGGTGCCAGCCTGTTGCACTGCAAGCGAAGGCAATGATTGCCGAAAAAGTCAGCGTGCAATCCCTTCGCAACATCTTCTTCTGCACGGCCAAAGGAGAGCAAGTTCGCCCTCCTTGCGTGCGAGCGCGCCCTGGTTGTGTGTCTGGGTAAGACTTTACTATACGATGCGAAGTACATCTCTCTCTCTCTCTTTGCCTGTCTGCCTGTCTGCCTGTCTCTCAGTACCCGTGGAGTAACCCTTTTTGGCGGACGTTGTTTCGGGGATGCGTGAATCCTGGATCTTTGCATGATGTGGCAGAATTTCTACAATACGCATCACAAAGCCCACAGACATGCTGCCTTCTGCCCTCCTGTGCTCGTTCTGCAGGTAGCGCGATTCAGTTTTGCCATGCAGGAAGATGTGACGAGAGAGCTTCTCTTTTGTCCAGTGACTGACCTGATCCCACGAAGCTAGGTCAATGGAGGGAAGAAAACTGAGCGAGGATGCTTTGTCATGCACTTGTTAACTTGTTTTCGGAATGGTTTCAAGCAAAGCCGGGAACCTCGCCAGTTGCTTGCTTTAGTTTCTGATTCAGCTTTAGTCTGCGCGTGCTAGATTCAGGCTAATTAATATACTACATTGGGATGACAAGTTGACAAGTGTACATTGACAAGGCTCGGACGGATCGTCCCCACCAAGCTGTGCAATGAGCGGCCGGTCCACATCTTTCGCAACCCCTCACAGAAAAATCGCTCGCAGTGCCTTCGACTCCCAATTCCCAATCTCGATCAAGTGCCGTGCCCAGGGCTGCTGCTTCCCACGCGTCAAAGTATGTCCTCCACACTTGAGGGCTGTCCGAAGTGAATGACCATCGCCGTACCGGCTCGCCGCCACCGCAGGCGATGCTTAGTGCCGAGATAGTTCCGCCCTCCCGACAGTTGGTCGAAACATCCGTTTCTTGAAATGCCGCCACGCTCCGACCCTTCGCTGCCTGGACTCAATGACTCGATAGTTTGGGGACGAACCTGCTTGGCATCTATGCAACACCTTCCTTCGCAAGCGGCTACCAGCACCACGAGCAGCAAGGGGGATGAAGAAGGCGTGGTGAGTGTGCATGACTGCTCCGTAAACGACAGACAAGCCTTCAGACAAGCCAGGATTCCCGCCAAAACAACCGGCAGAGCCAGATTCTGCCACTGCGCATGCCTTCTTCGTGCACGCTTGTTCCTAGCACGTTTCTCTGTCTGGATTTCGCTTGGAAGCCTCTTGCAGGTAAACACCCTACACTGGACACCGGCACTCGCAGCCCAGGTTGTCGGAGAGGGATGAAGAGGGATGATTCTCGGGCGAAGCTGGAGCAGCTGAGTCGTGTAGGCGCTCGAAGGCAGCCACAAGCAAGGTTGCCGTGGCAAGCTTACAGCATGGATGCCTTCGGTACCCGTCGTCTGTAGCGAATGGCTCAGCATGCAGCATTGGCGTGTATGCCAGCTGGACCTGAGCACATGTCTCACAGTATCTTCGGCAATGTGGCAAAGTGCAAGCAGACCGCCGGGGCGAACGCCCCGTACCTTCTGCAAAGGATTCGGAAGGCTCTTTCAGACCTTTGACAATTCGCGCGCCAAGACCCCACTCTCAAACTTCAGACCGCAGTTCATCGATTCGCAGCAATGGCATCGTGCTTGGAGTGCCCGACTGATTGTGGCAGGCCGGGCTTAATAAGAGTTCCCACATATCAATGTGTGAGGACACAGCAGTATTTCCTCACAGAGAACTCGCGAAGTGTTTTCTTGGCCGCAGATCGGGAGGCTGGCTGGTCGACCATCGGTGAACAAACCCATCTGGGGCTCCCAATGGACTTCCACCTCGAGAAACACCGGGGGCATTTCCGCTGGGAGAAGGCTGTCTGCGAGTGCCGAGCCAGCTCCAGGCCCAGGCCTCTCTGGAGCTCATAAACACAAGGAGAGACAGAGCGACAGAGCAGCTAAGGCCCCTGCAGAGGCTTTCGGTTGCGCAGTCCTCACGCTCGCCAACTGGCTGGAACTGAGCACTGTGCAGGCCTGAGAGCCAACGATTCCAAAAAAGAAAACAAATCGGAACACGGGTCACACTACTTTTGAGTTGGCAGCTGCAAGCAGGAACCTTTTGCGATGCATTGGCCATGGAACTACAAAAGCAAGGGTGCTCAGTGATGTTCGATGGTCTGCTGTATGCAATCTATACAGTGGGGCTCACAACAATGTCATGACACAGGCTGCATGATTCAACTGCAGGATGCCAGACTCAAAGCCAAAGCCTTGCCGAGAAAAGTTTCAGCAGATGGATATGAAGTTCGCCACATTCACTACGTCGTTTAGCTTGGAAGTTTGAGCTTTCAGTACATTCGCGACAGCCGTGGCAACTGGTGGCAAATGCTGGCTGGCCATGAAGTTGGCGTGTACCAACAGCTTACCAATTGCACCGATGATCACAAGGTTCGAGCGATGTCGAGAGCTAGGTTCAATCGGGTTCATGGCAATGTTCGAGCTGGGATAACTCGTCGGGCGGGCTCCGAACAGAGCTCTCGATGTGGTCCTGGCATGAAGGTGTCATGAAGTTATGCTGCCACCTTTCTGGCTGCTGCTTGTGCAGGAACCCTCCAGCTGTCACAACGTCAGCGTTGCAGTTTACAACCACGAATTCAAGCAGAAGCCTGTCGGCTGGGAGCCATGAGGACAGACTGCTGCTACCTACTTGCGACGGACTGTACAGAAGTAAACCACATCGAAAGCACTTGCAGTCATTCGTGTTCTATGCAGCTATCTAGCAAGTCCTCGTGATGTGGCCGAGCACACCGAGCACATGCCTACATGTTCATGCCACAGGGGCTTAGAACGATAACCTACGGATCCGTCGGACAATGCCGAACATCTCCTGGGTCTGCCTAAGCCATTAAGCTGTGAGACTCAAGGCGGCAAGTATCCGCCCGCAATATTCTTCCCACCTGCACGGAGGAGAGGACTGTCACCAAGGTGAGGCTGAGGCCCTCCTGAATGCAACAGATTCTTGGAGGTTTTCAACTCAAGCGACGGTGGCCTGCAGGTGGCATTCCTGGCCTGGCAGGCCAAGAACAACGCAGACTTAAGGATCAGAAATGACGAATGCACATCAGGATGCAAGATGATAATGGTCTTCTCGGGCCACTTACTGCGTATCACATGGTGCCCTAATCTTGTTTTTTTCTGGAGCTCGCCGCTAGACATGCAGAGACAACTCTGCGAAATTTGGTACACTACATCGGCCTCTCAGGGCCTCGTTCAGAGCCTCTAGACTCTAGAGAGGTGGACATCGACTTGCCATCTGCCTTTCTCATGACGGGTGTGTGAGTGTGCGTCTTGCGGAAGCAACCGGGTAATTATGGTAATTGATTTCGTTGTTAGGGCAAGAACTATATATCAGAGCTCAGCTAGCGTTACTGGCAGAATCTGGTAGAATCGTGAAGCGAGTGCAGAACATGCTGCATGTACATGACAAATCTTTCGCAAGCAGGCCGATGGCACACTGATCTTCTCGGTGTTGGCTCACGCCTCCGAGGACTCGGTGCCTTTGCAACATGCTGAAACTGGCAAAAAGTCTCCCCAAAAAATAACAAAGTGCGTAGCAACAAAATGCAGCTCTCAGCTGAGCATCCTACCCGGATTGCTGGCTCACCGAAGCCACGCCATGATGGAGAAGGTGCACGATCTTGGTGGTCTCTGTTGCTGTTTTACCAGACTGTCGGAAAATTCAATTTTGGCGGTCTCTTGAAAACACGAAATTGTCGAATGTCGCGGGTGAGAACACCATGTGGATTGGTGCAGGTTTACCACCGTGTCACAAGGAATGTTTCAACTTGGCGGTAGATTGAAATATCTTGAAAACACATTGCTGAGTTCTCTAATTTGACCACCGTGTCAGCTTTGCGTGACAATAAGTCCCTCGCGCGGCGACATGGCCTCAGCTGGACGGCCAAACCACTCTGTACATCTTTTGGAGGGGCCTCTCAGGTCCCCGCACGACCGGGAGAAGGCACACACCTCGTGCAGACAGCAGCGGAGACTCCAAGTGTCGACACTGTGCTTAAAGTCAGCATAATGTGAAGACAGCCTAGGAGATGCTGCTCGTAGTGGTGCTGCAAAGTCGGCCTCTCGACAAAGAGATTCTCGCTTTTCGATTCAAGACTCTGATTGCGTGGACTCAGCACCATGCGGATGGACTACGCCGGATTTGTGAGCCTTCTGGCGCACCTTCCGGTGCTCGAGCTATGCCGGCATGCCTCGTCTGCCAACGCCTGCTGGAAACGTGCCTGGAGCTCCGGGCACCGTCCTTCGACGCACTTTTGAAGCTTGGTCCTGATGGGCATGTTCAAGCTGAGACATTGTGCGAACTACCTTACGTGCCTCCTTTGTGAGCCATGTATTCGGTTTCAAGTCGATCACAATACGGCCTGAATGCTCCATACAGCTCAAATCGTTCACTCCATACAAACCTTGCATTCATCCCACAACGTGCTCTTGCGGGGTGACCATCGGGGCTCACACCGTCGAAATCTGCGTTGACCACTGTTGCCGGGAGCCTTATGAAGAATTCTGCAGTTTCTTTGGTTGTGTTGCGGGTCTGGGGCCCCACTTTTCAACCAGATTCCCCACTTTACAACCACAGACAGTGTTTTCGAGGTGAGAATCCCAACCTTACAACTGTCGATGTGTAGAACGCCCACTTTGACACCCGACTGCATGTCTGTCTGCATGTCTGCGCGTCTGTCTGCATGTCTTACAATGATTAAGGTATATTGGGATTTCAGAATATTTCATAAACGGGCTTGGTCCTTCCAAAGCTCCAAAACGGCCCGACACGAGCCCATTTTGAGGGGTGGTGTCTTACAACAAACCTACCTAGCTCCAGTTTGCTAGTGCCTCGATGCCCTTTAAAGAGTGCTTTATGGGGTCTCCAGACCGGTTCCCAGATACGAAGTACTTCTCTGTCTACGAACATACATAAAAGTTCAAACCAAGATAATGATACCTGTGTATATATATATATATACATGTATACACACACACACACATATATATATATATATACACCATATATATATATATATATATATATATTATATGTATGTATATGTACATACATACATATGTCTCGGATTCGGCTTCAGAACGCCCATATTGCAACCAGCAAGACTTTTCCAACCTGCATGGTCGCTGTACAGGATGATGGAGTAGTTATGGTTTCCATGCTTTGACGTTGTCAGTTAATACGCTTGCTCAGAAGCGTTCGCAACCGGTTGCAAAGTAGTGATTCTGGAAGCTTAAACAAAACCTGCACATGTGAATGATAATTCCCACACATGTTCCTGATAATGCACGCGCTTCTCTTTGATACATGGAGCGCTTGTCTCTGATAAAACTGGCTTTTCTTCCCGAACCATGGCGCAACGAAAACTCAAGAATTTTATGAACAAGACAGCTCCCCAGATCTTGACATATCTTACCTTGCCTCCAGAACCCAAGCCTCTCAGAACACAAACCTCCTTCCAATCTTCGTATTGTGGTTCGTGTTCCGGGAACAGAAGCAAGTGGTTCGTTCTTATTTTGCACGCTCACAAAGGCATGACGTCAAGCGCGAGGATGATGTTGTCCAAACTCCAAGTTATGCCAAGCAGACGCAGGTGCGGATCCATACTTTTCCCCCTTCGACCTGAGACGCGGAAACGATCCACTTCGTTCTCACAGGCTGAGGAGTTTAACCTTTCTTGCTTGTCATCCCAGGCATTACACGACAGGATCTCGCAGCCAGTCCTTGTGCGTTCGTAGTGCTGCTGGCAAGGGAAGTCCGGCCGTTCAGTTGCTATCCAAGTCTGCAAATGCAATTTAAAGGATCACCTTCGGTCTGCCCCGAAGACTCACCCCGGTCAGAAAAGGGGTGCTCCTTCCGGAGAGTCCAGCAGGTGAAACGATGGATTGTGATGTTTGTATGTGGTATGTGTTTGTTGGGGCATGGAGGTGGCTAATGCTTTGAGGTGCTCTCGTGGTGGACCCTTCGAGCACCCGTATGTTTCTCCATCTGGTGGGAGGTTCCTGAAAGGTTCGACGGGGCAAGGGCCGAAATGGCGAAGCTGCGCACCAGTACGAGAATCGTTCCAATCAAGCCGCAATCGTTTGCCCATGTGCATCTTACCCCGAACCATGCCTATATGAGTTTGATCGTCTACTGCTCTGTCGTGTAATTAGGTCTCTGCTCGGATGATACTAATCAGGTACTACTCATAGCAGAAGGCAGTGAATTTCTTCGTACCTGTACATCATTGGTTTTCCGCAATATTGAACTCTTGGGCTTGTGTGAGCTCTGCCCCGGCAGAGTTTTGCCTTCCTTGACTCGCCACAGAGCTAGCACGTCAGCCATCTCATCCGGTTGTTTTTGCAAACTGTTCTCAGGCGTCGATGAGGTTCTCGGAGTTCCGGGACACATGTATGTTCCAAATGTATATGTGCATGTGCCAAACATGCTTTGCCGTTTTGGTGTGCACCGTTATACTGAGCCTGTCTCACACCTCCGCTTCACTTCCTACCTAGTTTCTGGTCACGTTTGCTCTATGAATTTCGCCGGTGCTCTATGAATTTCGCCGGACGCATGCAGAATGCTCTCTGCTTTCCTCCTTGCCTTGATACACAAGAAATACAATACTCACTGATGTGTTTGCCAATCTACAAGAGTTGGCTGGGGCCCTGTGCCACTCTCCATGCGAGATTGACCAATAGTCTACGAGGTCACCCTTCCGGAAAGCCTCGAGCAGGCACCGGCTCGCATCGACACAGGCCACCACTGCCTGTACTCAGCCCCGTGCATCGCCATGACGAGGACTCGGCCTGAAAACGTTTCCATGTTCCCGTAAGTCGACGCAATCGCTCCCAGGTCTCCCAAGCTTGCGGCGCTCGGTGTGAGGGCGAAGCCTCGGACGGTTCGGAGTGCTTGCATGAGCGCTCGGACCTGTCTTCGTCGAGGCAGCGGCAGCTCGCGACCCAGGGCGACTGCCAAGTCCGGATCCTGGGCGGCTCCCAATTCCTGCGATTGCACCGGCAGCCTCAGAGGTCGGAGACGAGTCGGAGGAAGCCTTTCGTTGTTGAGGCTTCTTCCGAGCTCAGCAGCACTGAATTGCACTGAGCGCAAGGCCAAAGCCGGGCTCCTTTAGCCAAAAACACTTTGTAGGTCACGGCGCAATGCAGTCCGACCCACTTCATGGCTCGAATACAACACGAAGTGCCGATTGTGGGAGAAGCAATGCGCATCGCGCTGGGGGAGGTCGGTTTCAGGAATCCCAAGCCTGCCGCACAGAGTTGTTGCCGACTATCGCCCTTGTCTTCCCGAGCGGGCTGTCGAACAAAAGGTCCCCGCGGCCGAACCCCCTTCCCCGATACGTTGCTGTGAGGTTCTTGTTTTTCTCAGGGATAGAACAGACTCTAGTTTAAGGCGTCTTAGACTTTAGGATTCACGGCTTGGCTAGGGCTTGCGGTTTGGGCTTGCTCAGGGTTTGGAGTCGCGTAGGGGTTTAAGGCTTGGGATTGTTTAAGATGTAGGGCTTGGGTTGCTTAGGGTTTGGGGTTGTTTAGGGTTTAGGACTCGCAGTATAGTTTAAAGGCTTGGGTTCTTCTTGCCTTGAGGCGGTTTTGCCGTTACGGATACTACGAGTCGTTGTCGTAGTAGCCAATAGTTGTGTAGTTTGATGTAGTTTGTAGACTGACTTACTTACTTACTTACGTACGTACTTACTTACGTACTTACTTACTTACTGACTTATTCGTTCGTACGTTAGCTAGTTGGTCAGTAAGGTGGTTGCTGAATTAGTTTGCTAGCTAGCTACTGAATTGAGGGTGTGTGCGAAGCCGTTTTGTGGCAGGGCAGGAAATCTGCTACTACTTGCAGCAGCATGCCCAGCAAAGCGAGAAGAGTTAGACAAGAAAGACGAACACCAGAACACGACTGTACGAGCAGGACTGCCATTGTAAACAGCACCACCACAACGCGCACCATCTGCACGAGAACCACCGAGCACTGCCCTCTGCGGTAGCCTTCTGACTTCCTGTACCATGTACAGGAACACCACCTGCTGCACACCAAGTCGACTGCTACTGCTACTGCTACT
>CAJNDV010014725.1:40099-74051 GCA_905221635.1 Symbiodinium sp. CCMP2456
CACGGCTAGGGCTCGGGTGATGTGCAGTCTACTGCAAAAGTAGTACTAGCAGTAGTAGTAGTAGTAGTAGTAGTAGTAGTAGTAGCAGTAGCAGTAGTAGTAGTAGTAGTAGTAGTAGTAGTAGTACTCGTACTAGTCGTAGTAGTCGTAGTAGTAGTAGTAGTAGTAGTAGTAGGAGGAGGAGGAGGACAACCAAAACAGTACACGATGAACGATTACACAGGTGTACACTCGACCACGCCCCCGAAACGATCCGTAGGGGAGCCTTCGGCAAGACAGCACTTGGCACCCTCTGCCGGTATGTCAAAACGCGTATGTTTCGGCGTGATGGGTATTAGGTGTTGAGCATGATCGGCTGGCGGCTTCAGGGTCAATGGGAATTGAGGAAGACTTGAAGCCGCCGTCGCGGACTCTATCTCCTCAGGGTGGCTGGGAAGTAGCGCATCAACAGAGACCCGAAATGTCTATTGCGATGAACTTACGCATGGCTTGACAAATTCCAACGTAGACCCCGCACCCTGAAGCTTCCAAGACCACCCCATCAACACTTTGACGGGAGCGCGATTTCCACCCGAATTGACGATGAACTTACGCACCGCCTCACAAAGAACTCAATTTGCTGCGATCAAGCCGAAAGACACGAGGCCACCTTAAATGGAAGCGGTTGGACTGTGGAACCCCCGAATGGTGACCTTTGCTTATACCTGGTTTTGTACAAACGGCTCAGGCTCAAGCACTTGCAAGCGTTCGCTCTCATCTCGTTGCTTTCGGCATGGTTGGTTCAACATGGCTTCTGTCAATGCGGCAAGATGCCGGGCCCAAAAAACTCACTCAGTTGCTTTCTATTGCGAGAAGTATACATCTTCCATAGTCTTTGCTTTGGCCAGCACCGTATTGATCGGCTTTGCATGTTTGCAGGTGAGAGTGGCTCGCTCTTGCTCTTGATCTGCTGCTTTCCTTTGGTCCGGCACCGCCATGTGCCAAAGCTTCCTTGCCATACAGTACCTGTGCTCTTCACGCCCATACATGTGTTGTTGAGCCTGAGTCGCCTTGCACACAATCTCACTGCAGCAGGCTTCCAACTTCAACCATCTCACACTCCGACATCACAGTGCGAGTCCAGTCGTTTGTTCGTCGTACCACGGTTGAATCATATTGTAAACTGGGAGTGTGAAAGTTGCCCCGAGTACCGATTCTTGTGCAACCAGCAATGCCGAACAAATGGTCTCAGATTGTTGGCTTGGCTTAGTCCCCCAGACTCAAAAGAACCGAACCAAAAGCACTTTTCACTAATGTGCTTGAAAAGACCCCCTGTCCTGCGATGCAGAGGCGACGCTCCTCGCGAACCCGGTCGGCTGCCTGGCCTAGCACAAAGTTGCACGTCGGGCAGCAGAGGCTCGTCTTCCCCCCGCATGCGCATGCATCGGCGCCTTAGTCCAACGGCTCCTGAAGAAGGGCTCCGCCTAAGTCAGCATAGGCTGAAACAGCCGGACAGTCTTGAAGGGTTGTGAGCATCATGCCCCATTTGTGGAGACGGGAATGCGCCTCGGGCGGCGAGCAATTCAAATGGAGCAAGAGATCAGCTTGAGACCCTGGCCGCCCTGGCCACGGAGGCCGTTTTTGTCAGGTCCGGCTACCTTGAGCAGCTCACGGTCAGCACGGAACTCCACCGGCAATCTCATGTTTGATAGCACAAGCTCATAAGCTCATAGGCCCCCGGACAGAAGGAGTCCTGGCAAACACTCGGCACTCCGACTGACCATTTAAGTGCACTGGCAGCGCTGCATCGAACCGGACCAATCTCCAAAGCTCGGTGCAAGCTCACTTCTGCAAGGTCGGTTCATCCTACCTCATAGGTGAGCCGCCCCTCGATCCGGGACCTCGTAAAACGCGATAGCAACTGGCAGCCGGATCAGCCGACAAGTACAACCTCATCCTCAGCCTGAGCCAGATGAGCAATGGGCCATCGCGTCGGCGTCGGACTTTCGTTGCTTGGTCCTCCAGCATCGCTTCAAAGAGCCATGATTTTGCATGCTCAAGATCTCCTCATTCAGGGCAGGCTGCAGCTAGTGATCTACGCGAATACGACATGGATCTACAGGAGATGTGGTTGCGGATCATGCTCAAGTCTGGCAGCCAAATCTTGGACCTCCTTGGAGAGCCAGGTGTTGGGCCTTGCCGTAAGCTCGTTCTACAAACTCACCCAGAAAAGTGCAAGGATGCAGCCGCACTTTGCTCGGCTTCTCACTTCAAGTCGATGATGATGCGACCCTCCCCATCGATCCGCAGGACCGTAGCAGGCAACCAATCCTTGAAGCTAGCGTCTTGCGCCCGCACATGAGATCTGCACGTGCAGGCAAGTATTCCAACCCAGAGATGCGCTTGAGGAGGAAGCTCCATGAGACACGGAGTAGTACTCGACCATGTCGTTGGTCCTGTAAGGACCTGACATCAGCATGTCACGGTGCATCCTGGTGCCCTGGCACAACTCGCTGGGGTCTGACTTCCAGCTTGCGACCAGCCCGCCTTCCAAGCTTGATGGTTCGCAAGAAACGGGTACGTTTGTGCGTGCACGTGCAAGACTGTGCCCCGAACACTGTTAGAGGAAGCTGGCTCTGGATGTGGCTCTACCGCAGCAGGATCATCAGCCGCCTGGCACAGCAGCAGGGGTCCCTGTGTTCTCGTCATGTGCGGCCGGACACCTGGGCAGCCTCTTGTGCTTCATCGAGCATGAGCTGCATTATCTCCCGCAGCCGTGGCCTGCTGCGCGGACTCGCGTGTCGTTCATGGTTAAGTCAATGGCGAAGCATGGCGAAGCCATGCCAAGCCACTTCGCCAAGATCTCCTCTGGACTTGGCCGCCGCTCTGGGTTCCTGCACGGACGGCTGCATAGTTCTTGTGCCCAATACCGCGGGGGACAGGGGTGCGGATTTGGGCGAGGTGGAGGAAGTGTCCTACGGGCGCCTGTTTGGGAAGGAGAAATGCAGTGCTCGTGGTAGCCTGGAGAACACGATGCCAAGCCTACGTAAAAGGAGCCAGGAGATAACCGAACAGCCCACAAACCACCAAAATGCCGACCCCCCTGCTGCTATCCGAGCTGCTCAGATGCGATGCAGGGAAACACCAGGTCTAAAATCTTAAGGCAATGATCAACGACATCCACACAACACATTGCAGTCTTTTGGGAATACATGGCCACCATTCTCTCGATGATCGAACTCGCCTGTTCAGCATCTGGCTCACGAGCTCCCTGACAAACGGCGAGTAAGAAGCGGGCCTGAGTCGTACAATTTCTAGCGTCAACGGATTCATAGGCTCGCTATGACTGCCGTGCTTTGGCAACACGGAACTGCTGGGCAGCAGTCACGCTGGGGATTGTTCCCCGCACCTTGACACGGCACGCACCGAAACACCTCTGCATGAGGACACTGTCTTCTTGAGCTGCACTTGGCTACTAAAATCAGGGCGGTCAGAGAAACCGCACCCCAATGCGAACAAAAACATGTCCAGAATGGATCTCGGCCCAGCATCTTGTACAAATTTTATGTGGCATGGAACTGTTTTCGGGCGCTGCTGAGGTTGTTGGGCTGTGCACGGATGAAAAACTCGTTTCTGGGTCCGGTGCTGGTGGTTCAGGGGTCGGACTTTCAAAATGTTGAAGCCACAAGACAAGAGAGTGGGTGGGCTGCTTACATGGATCGAAGGCTTGCATTGCAAAAAACACAGCAGCATCTTGCTCGACTGTGGCAACGTGCTGGCAGGCGACAGCTCCATGGACAGGAAGTATCACGTGACATCCGCGTGTTGAAGGCAATTACCACACACGAGAGCTCAATCTGAACGTCCTTTTGCTTCCGGGCCTACAGCATCCCACACCTGTATGCAAGCATGCTTGGCTGTTGATGCGGTTTGGGCTTCGAGCAAGCGCCCACGGTTCAAGTGTGTGTATGTGTGTGTGTACAAGTGAGTAGGTAAGTAAGCAAGCAAGTGTCTGCCTGTCTGTCTGTCTGTCTGTCTGTCTGTCTGTCTATTGCTGTCGTTGTCTGTCTGTGTCTGTCTGTGTCTGTCTGTGTCTGTCTGTGCCTGTCTGTGTGTGCGTGTGTTCTTGACTGAAGGAAACAAGGGTCATACCCGAGCGTGCTGAACCCCATGGCCGGTCATCGCCTGCGTGGTGCATGGTGGCCCATGGGTGGGGCCTGCTATGGATCGGGATAACCAACCCTAAGAACAGAACCGGCAAGCAGCAAAGCACGCAGAGCATCTGTTTTCGCGCAAAAGCTGAGTGACGTCACTTGAGTGCGGCGAGTCGACCGGGGCTGGATTCCACAGGCTCGTCTGAGCTCGCTCTCTGCACATGACAAGTCAAAGCACATGACATCATGAGGTAATCTTCACACCTGCATGGTCTACGGGCAGTTATGCGGCTGTCTGTACCGCGAGCCCGTCAGTTTTCATGCAGCAAAAACACTTGCGCCCTGCCGTTCACAACGAAGCTATGGGGGCAAGTGGGAAGGCAAGGCACGTGCTCTCCCATACCTGCTACTTCAGTGGAGGACCTGGGCTACAAATTGAAGCCACCATGTCTGCTGGCAGCCGTTTCATGACCCATCCTGCGTCAGTGCTCAGTCAGCGGTTCGCCGCATGTGCTTCCATCATGAGCGTCAAGGATGTGCCCAAAAGCGCATATGTCTGTGTGTCTGCCCGCCCTGCGTTGTTGGCAATTGTTCACAGCGCAGGTGGACTGAAGGAAAACACCTGTCTATACCTATCTTTTGAGCGTGATTTGCTGGGATCACCTGCGTGCAAGCTTGTGTGCAACCTACTCGCTGTGCCTTGCTTCCACTGCTTCAGAGCAAACCTCTTCAAGGAACAACAAGTTGCTTATGCGTTTTGATGCATAAGCTTGCAGTCCGACAGGACTGCTGCAGTATCGTTGATCTGTTTTGCAAATCAACGTCGGACGGCGCAGCACAAACAACTTCGCCTCGGCCTCGGTGAAAACCAGTCAGACGTTCCCTCTTTCTGGAAAAAAGACTCTTCGTAGTTTGCATTGTACAACATTGCGCAGCAAGCCAGTCGAGCGCCTCTGTGCCTACCCGGACAACTCAGCCTGGAGAGTCTTTTCTCTCCGGAGATGTACTAAATCACTACATCAGACGACCGTTCAAAGCTCCGGATGTGCTACCAGTTGCTGCTATACCCGTCTTATGCATGCAAGGGCTCATCTGCTGCCCTAAGTGGATAGGCAGACCTGCCTGGCTCCCATGTAGGCAAAGCTTGCGTTCAGACACTTGACGTTTGTTTAACTTGATGGCTTAGAAGCCTGTGGTGTTCTGGGCAGATGTTTCGGGCAAAGGCAGAAACGAATCGGAAAGCCGCGAAGCAACATGAGCAGGCCGATTGCGAGAGTCATGGGTCTAAAGCACGAGAGCAGGCCACTGAAGAATCTGCACAAATCCAGAAAGTGCCTTCTAAGACTCAGACAATCTCCCGAACAAGGCCTGGAATATTGGGCGCATCGAAAGGTACTTTGCGTGCACAAAGCCTTGGGACTCGGATGCCGGGATTGCCACAGGCAGGTAGCAAGCACACCGCCTTCGATATCTTGCAGCAGAGCAAGGGCCGGACTCATACAAAATGCATCCCATTGCCCAAATGTCCGAAGGAAAGTTGTATTCCCTGGAAGTGCGAGACACACGCGCGCACACATGTCCACATGCCCGCGTGCGTTGGATGAGGCCAGGGCTTTTCCTGACATAGTTCAGGGCTCAGGTAGTATGGCCTACGTCCGGGAGAAACATGCAATGGAGGTGCTGTGGCACGTCAACCACTTAGTCGCAAGCGTTCCGATCTGTGTCTTTGCGACAGCGATCGTGCAGGCAAGAACCTGGACATGAGCAGATGCAGTCCGAGTACTTCGCAGACCTGCACTTTCTCAGAAGCCGGCTTTTGCAATTCCAAAGTCCCCCATCTTTAAGTTCCTGTGCACCGAGAAGGCAACACGAAAAACAATGTGAGCTGCGCAACGTCACCCAAACCCCTCTTGTCCCGCTCTTCGACAAAAAGAAATTCGACGGCCTCGGCGAAGCAACATCCCGTTTCTCAAAAAGACTCGACTAGGATGGCGAGGTCCGAACTTCAAGTCTCGATGCAGAACGTGCTTCTTGTGAATGTAGTCTAAAGCCATGATGGCCTGCACAAACCTTGCACTTATCAGCTAAACCATCACGGAAACTCCAATGATGTTTCGGAGACTTAGCTGGCGTACCAGCGCAGTATTTGGTCCTCAGAGAGAGGTTTTCTGCCTCGTTTGGCCTTGGAACAGGCTCATGCAGGCTCAGGTCTGTGATCGAGAGAATGGAGAACCATGATCGCCTCTGCGATGCGAGCTGTGAGATCACCTCCCTCGCAGTAGTCCATGAGGATGCACAGCCTGGCGAGACACATATCTACTGATAGGCTTATCGATCGGCATCAAGCAGTGCAACTTATTTACTGCGTGCCATCCACTCTCTGTGAAGCTTTCGCGGTAGCGGACGATGTATGGATGCTTCCTCAGTTAGACGAGCAAATGCAAATTTGTCTTCCTGACTCGCTTTCGAAGGCTCTTTAAGAATCAAGCAGTTCGGACAGCAACTTGCCCTCCTTGACAGCATCCTGCACAGTCGTCGCAGAAGCTAAAAGTTACTGACTGTCCATGGCAGCCACCAATACCCTGCCTCACAAGTAAACTGTGAACGATACATCTGTGCAAAGGCGAAGAATCAGAAATTCGGCCAACACCCCTTGGAGCCAACTCCCCAATTTACTTTCTTGCATCGCGGCTATGCTTCTTGAATGGCCTGTCTAGGCCTCCAGGACTCGAGGACTCTAGGTATCTGTGCACTGATCATGGGGCAGCCTCTTGCCAGCGCTCGCATGCGAAACAAAAAGACTGAGAAGCAGTTCCAAGAAAGTGCGTCCTCCATTTCTTTTCGCGAAGCTTTGCTCACATCCACCATTTTGCAGATTAACTTCTGCCCATCCTGCCACCCAGGGTCGCGAAGTGAAACGCACAGCATATGAACGGATCCCGCCTCCGAGCGCACGAGGAGTGCCTTCCCAAACGATCCCTCACCCACCTGCGCAGACTCAGGTCGTGAGCCCCTTGCCACCCTGTGATGGCGCTGGCAGCACCTTCTTGATTTCAGCATAGCCTTGTACCAAGGCAAAAGTTTGTCTGGTTGCAGACATGCTGTCACAGGGATTGCGATGAGGGCTAGTTTGTACTCAGGCCATGTCCATGCTTTCTCAGCAAGCCTGCAACATTGCCATGAGCAACCTCAGAGCACCGCATGGTGCAAAACGTTGAGTCGGCAGTACTAGTGCCAATCCATGTCGACGGTTGCTGTGTGTGTCGAGAACATGATTCGTACAGTTCTGCTCCAGTCAACTCGGTTTGGCTGCTAGCCAGAATCCTGCCGCCTGCGACGGATGGCTTCATACGTATGATGGCACCATGATACTGACCGAGTATGGCATAGACGGTATACATGCCGGGTCAAGGAAAACTGGTGCCGGTCTTGGAGACTGGCCGCCATGCTCTCACAGGCCTCAGCCCGACAAAATCTGCGAGAGCAAGCATCAGCGGTTTCTCCTGCAGCTCTGAGGCGAGGTCGACAACCGTCCAAGGCTATGAGAGCATGCTAAGACACTACACTTGGCCAAAGTTTTCCATGTCAATGTCAAAGACCAATTCTTCCGTCAAGGCTAGACTCGGCTAGACTATGTTCTAATCATCAGGAATGCAATGGCTCCAATGCAAAACAACAGCCTCCATCAAGCAGCCGAGCTAGATCACACTTAGAAAATCTGCGATAGCCTGACCCCTCCATTACACTACCCCTTTCCATGAGATCTTGAGCCACAGAGTGGAATTATATCGAAACTTCCGACTTTTTGCCCGCTGAACAGACACATTCCCTGGGTGCGCTGGAGGACGAAGCAAGTTTGGCATATTTTGAGTCTGAGTTTGGGCTCGGCGGTGGGTTGCTCATCTGCAACCTGCAGCACAGCTCCGTCGCTGCTCCCTATTCGGCGTTTTCTGCCACTGGCCGGCGGATGAATGGAAATGAACAAGTCTACATGCGAAAACAAGACAATCGTAAACCACTCCCCACGCAACCACCGTTAACAAGTGCACACGCACACACATCAAGCTTGTTTTCAACTGTTGGTCGTAGGGTCGCTCCGTTTGCTAACACCGAACTCTGTTCGGGGAAACTCAAACAGGCAGAAGACACCCACCTGACCTGGCCAACAAACGCCAGATACGTCCAACTTGCTGCGGCGCAGTTGCTTGCTGGGTGAACTATTAAGAGCTACTGCTCGAAGATGAATCTGAGCTCGAAGAGGCAGGGGAAGAGGATGACCCGGAAGAGCCCGACGGGGCCTTGCCAACATCGGGGAAGCTATGTTTGCATTTGCGACCCCTGTGGTTCGCTGGAACCGATTTAAACTGGGCATCGGCAGAAACGAAGGGCCAACGGCTTTGGGTTGAGCGGGTTCTGTGGCGTTCGGTCGGCCTAATCCGATTCGCTACCTGGACAGCTTCGGACTTGCGGGCTTTGTTTTGACCGTTGCACGAAAGTCCGGAGTCGGTGTGAAACTGACTCGGAAACAAGATGGAAAGCACGGTCATTGACGAAGGGCAACCGATTGCTGCGAGTCAATGGCTGCAGGCGGTCGGGTGCCTGGTCGTGGGCGGTCGGACCAAACAACATCAAGCCGTGTGCTTGACCCGGCAGGGGACCGCCCCAAAGAACCATCAAGCAACGGCATCAATTAGAGGCCAAGTAGCCACGGAAATGGTCAGCGGACGGGAACAGCTGAAGCTGTTGCGTTCCGGACAGCGTGGACCAATCCACTTCAAAGGCCTGTGACAAGCCTAAGTCGGAAGGGTTGTCATCACGGCTCAGCGCGTCCGCAATATCGTTAGAGATACCCGGGACATGATCTATATGCGCAGAAATGCGGGGCGGGGCCTTTCTTGCAGAGCGAAGAAAGCGCGGAGGACGGTGCACAGTCCCTTGGCCATGCTCAGACCCTTCCATGAGGCAGATTCGGACGCAGAGTTATCGGAGCGAAATACCACATGGACAGGTAAATGTCCCACACCGAGAAGCTGATGCAGCATCAGCAAAAGGGCACCCTGAGCAGCAAGCTCCCGCGTGGTAATGTAAGACTGTAACGAGCAGTCGGGCGGAAGCCATGGGAAAAATGTGAGCATCTGCATGCGAGAGAAAGTGTTCTGAAAAAGCAACTGCCGGGAGTCCGAGAGGCGGACGAAGCCACCCATGCCCACTGATTCGGGGTCGCCGCATGCGTCAGCAAAGACGGTGCCGCATTTAAAGGGAAGCATGAGAGACCGACCAAATCAAGCCACATACGTGCGACCTCACGGGAGGAGTCAACAATGTCACAAAAACGCTGCCACAAATCCGGAGAGACGGTGGTATGCACCGGAGTTAAGGAATGCTGATCTGAGTACAAAGCTGTGAAGGACGGGTGGAAGCACCGGAAAAGGGAAGAAAACCAAAGCAGTTTCCCTGTCAGTCGCTCCAGATCGCGGACTGAACAGTCAGTGTTAGCAAGGGCCGACCGGCGCGTGAGTTTCAGGATCCGAGCAGATTGTAAAGCAAGTGAAATCCATCTGCCACCCAATCCAGACCACGGTCGGAGCCAGAAAGCCTTTGCGCCAGCTCGTAGGATCTTTTAGGCAAAGGAGGAGAATGACAACGGCGGACGCCCAAAGCGGGGAGGACAACCTGTTGAGCAAGGAACCACATAAATGCGGCCTGAATGGCGGACACGGACAAGGCGTTTCAACAGACGGAGCAGCAGTCCAGCCGCACGTGCCCAATGGAAGCTTGACACACGGGCGTCCATGAGGCGGTTGGGACCTGGGGCCAACACGACCGCCAACGGCGGTGTGCTGGTGGACCTCGTCCCCTCCCACACCTTCGGTGACCCAACCCGGTTCCAGTTCCGTTCACAGCAATGCGTCGGCCACGCCAGGCTGACTCGCAATGCTGGAGGGATCAGGAGGAGGGACTGGCGGGTGCATAACCGCGCAAGGTGGAATCAGACAGTCGACGCCGAAGGGCACCCAAACGTGAAAATCGGGGTCAGCAGACGGAGAGTAACGCCGACCATGTGTGATCGGAGTGAATCGGAGTCGACATGCAGAAAAAATTGGAGATCGGACAGACATGACTGGAGCTCCTCTTCCGAGAGAGGGTCGGATTTGCAGACTGGCAGAGATGGTCTGGTGGAAACCAAAATCCAGCAAGCCAGAAACCCAGAACTTGCGCAGAGGGCCCAGAATGCCGGAGTAGGGGACAAGCTGGTTGCCAACATGCTTGAGACGGAATCAAGGAAGTCCAAGATCGTACGGGATGAGAATCGACGCCATCGTCGATGAAAGGCGCCGCCAGTTCAGCTAGCTTGAGCGCAAGTGAATCGGTAACGAGCGGTCCGCCGCGTAAGGCAGGCACCATCGGGCCCACGATGACCCGAGAGAGACGGAAGAAAACCCAACGGGCGGGGGGACACCGATGCAAGTGCTTGCACGGCCGGGGTGGCCAAGAAATCCAGGAGGCGATTGCCCACTGCAAATGCATTTCGGGATTGCCGGAAACCTGGCAGCCCCTGAACAAAATGGAAGAGGCACCCAAAGATGACATGATATCGGAACAACGGCGACCCAGAACCTCCACACCATGCTGGACACGGCCGGAAGTAGAGGCCACCACGTAGGCGAAGGGGCCGATACCCTGCCGACACACAGCAGTGCGGGGCCGAATACTCCTCATTCTCTCGAGGTCGGCATGAGTCAGTTGTTGCAACAAGAAGTTGGGTGTCACCCTTGAAACCAAAATGGCCACTTGGCACACCTTCATTAAAACCCCGCCATCCACGCTAACAATTGTCACATCAACACTGCGAACATGCCTTATTCTCCAATCCTACCAGGCTTTTACACCCTGACTGTGGTCGATTCAGTCGTGGAAGGCATTAGCAGTGTCGGACTGTGAAGTGAGCTCAGTTGAGGTTGTGCTGTGAGAGTGGCCATGTGGGCACTGTCGGCTGTGGGGAAGCACGCTCCTCTAGCCCCAGGAATGCAACGACAAGGAAGACCACAGCTTTGCTTCTTCTCGCCCCCACCAACTGAGTCTCTGTTGATTCGCACCTCTGCAATCTGCATCTCTAGATGCGCCAGAAGAGGATCGAAGCTCATTTCCTCAAGGTCCTCCGGTGCACATGCCCCAGGTTCTTTCGCTGTCCACAGAGACCGGGAATGCAAGCAATGGCCTCTGCGCATGCGACCAACTGTCTTCCCTGGCGTGAGCTATGGTCTACAGAGAAACGGAAGTGATGTTCTGCCTCCCGCAGTTCTCTTTGGAACAGCAATTCCTGTAAGGCAGCAAGGACCCGAGGCTCGTGTCGGAGCTGGCGTGTGTGGTGAAAGCCCTTGAGGTGAGCGCCAATCTTGGGAAGATCTTGCAAATCTCCTCCGAGTGTGGTTGTCCGTGTTCGACAATGTTGACTGCGATACAAACCCTTGCAGGGATCACAGATCCAAACAGACTCTGCTCCTGCAAACTCTGCTTGATGATTGCCCGCTGTCCCGCAGACCAATCTGCTAGGAGGAGCAAGCATTGCTGCCTCTGCACAGACATGGGCATCAGACTTGATTCTGAAAGTGTACCATGCATCCCATGCTTTTTCCCGACACAGCGGCCATGCCTCGTACACTGGAACCGTTGAGCAGTCGATGAACACACCTTGCAGTCCGGCAGTCCGTTGCGCACTGTGTTGGCGTCTCCAAGGCTTAAGGTCTGTGCTTCCAACCCGAAGCAGCTTTGGGTGTAAACATCCTGATGCGCGAAATGCCGTGGAGTCTTGACGTGGAACACGACATTGAAAGATGCTGACGCCTCCTTGCCGTGCAAATTGATGATGTGAACTTGCGTCCTGGCAGCAATCACGCAAATGCGTGAAACGCCAATCTGTTCCACTCCAACTTGCGACAGTAGCACGGCTCCCCGTTTTCAGTGAAAACCCGGGCGCGCACGCGACCTGAGAAGCATGCCAGGAGTCATACACAGAGTGCCAGGATATGCCACGATCTCTCAACTCGGGAGGCCAGAGGCCAGGCAGCAGAAGCAAACTTAATTTTTCAGGGGCAGTCTCTCCTCTCTTTTCAGTCTTCGCCGCTACGGCCCTTAACCCGGACAGGTCTGCTGCGAGGAGCTCGGCTGGGGAGGGAGCCTCGCCAGTCTGCCAGTTCAACTTGTCGGGATCCAGAGCTGTCCTGGCATCTCCGAAGTTGCCGCCTCTACTCTGGGCTAAGAGTGGCAGGCCTTCGTAGCCTTAACCCGCGGCTGCCCATGTTGATCCTTGAGATGAGCACGCCTTGGTTTTCCACTCGCTCAAGCCGAGCAGCACCGACTCTCCACTCGCACCTGTCGATACTTGCCAAAGCCTTTGCAGCATACGCTTTCCACTGCCTGACCACATCCGCATACAGCACGCATAGATGCTCTTCAGTTTGGCATGACTGCACTTCAACTCTACTACAGCCCGTCCTTTGCTGCTCGCATCCTACATTTACCTCGGTCAACCACGCCGCTGGTGCGCTGTTTCACACCCGCGGTGTGTGCCCACTCCGTGAGACTTCGAAGCATTTCTGAAACCATCGCTGTTGGGAATACCGTGACTATGATGACTGTGACTACGAGTTGCCCGGTCCGAAGTTTGAATGGTTCTCAGTGAAACATGGCAAGCCGTGCACTGTCAGCTTCCACTGCTGCACAAGCTCAAGTCACCAGTCTCCGTGACCTGCAAATCAGTGGCGATGCTGCTGAAAGACCTCGGGAAACCAGGCGAGGCCCCGCCCGTCCTCGCAAACCTGCTTGTCCCCTTCTGAGAGGATGAGCTAGAAGTGCAGTTCACTCCGCAGCCTGTGAAAGTTGTAAGACTCTGGCTGAGCAGAGAGCAACTCCGAGTTGGCACCTGCCAACAAAGCCTGGTCAGCATGCGAACACATGTGCGCAACCACTGTAATTAGTACTTACCCGGACGTCTTGACGCCTCTCGCCACACTGCGCAAACGGCGGGATTCTCGCGAAACTCGGTCGGCATCCCCTGCACGCTCCGACTTCGTGTGCCGTACTGTTAACATGCAGCAGTACAGCGGCCTTCTTCGTTTGCAGCATTAGTGCAGATGCCCGTTGCCTGGGTGTGCGTGCTCTCCTACTGAGTGCTTGACAGACACACAGCATCAGAGCAAACATTGCGCAGAGAACTAAGGTTGATGCCTGGCAGAAGCATCCAAGGAGCTAGCCTGCAAAGCTGGAAGGCTTGGGCGGCTTGACAAATTTTCAGCCTGCGGCCCTTGCCTCTGCATCTTTGCCTAGTTGGTGAAATAAGCGCCAGCCCTGTTGAAACGCCTGCGTCTGTTGATCCTGAGGTGCCAGCCGCATCACTGTCACGGTAGACTCCTATTGCTCCCTGCCTGTGGAGGAAGCCGCGCAGGGTCCAGCCTGACAGTGGTACCGGAGGAACCGAACTTCAATGGTCTCAGGTGCGCTTACCCCGGTTGCATCGGGCAAGATGCCACAGGAGCTGCATAGACCTTACACGATCGGCTTTGAAGGTAGGGATAGACAGCTGTTGTACAGCTTCCCTTCAGAGCTTCATACTTGGCCGGGCGATGCTTGGATCCTGACACATGACGTTGGCCGAACACTTATGCTCTTCACGTCGGACTTCTGAACTAAACCTGGCCTGGGTGACTTCTGCATAGCAGATTCCTGCAGGAAATGTACATTCAACACCTCGCGACTCCGAGACTCAGACACTCCGAGCTGAGTTGACCACACGCGCGGAAGGAAACAGATCTGACAGCAACACTTTGAACATTCCGCTCTCACCCACCGGGGTGCTGCACGCGGCATGCGCATGCTTCGCAGGCACAGCCGAGTCGGTACAATCTGGCCTGAGGAGGATGACGACGGCACCCTTGACAGCGTTAAGATTTTGGTGCCGTTTTGACAAGCTCTTAGCAGAAGCCGTCTCCGAGCAGAGCACAAAGACCACCTTCCGGGCACATTGCCTGGTGACAAGGCTGCGAAGACCAAGCGAGGGCTCCCGATCCCGCAACCTGGAGCCGTCGAACAAGGGCTCCGAAAGCGCGGCGGTGGACTCAAAGGCGCTGCCCAGACTTGTCGGCCTTGCAGTGCTGGGGATCAGGGCTCCTGTGCAGCCGGAGCACCCAGCGCCTGGGGCACCGCTGGCAGCCTGAAGTGCGAATGCACAGGAAGGCCGGATCCGGCCGAGGCGGGTCAAGCATGGCCAAGCCACAGGGCTCACATCACGTGGACGTCGAAAGGCAGACCTCAGATTCGCAGCGGGGCCTGTGGCGCTGCGCCAAAGGCGGGCTGCGCAGCCGGCTTTGCTCCCGACCGTTGAAACTCTTTCTGCCAGTACAGCTCCTTGTTGCGGTCCTCTGCAGATTCTCCAGATTTGGAAGAGCAACGAACATAGCAGGCCACCACGCCTGCAAAGTGGAGACAGCCTCCTCCAAACGAGCATTGCAAGCTCGAAGTTCGCGTGCTTCCGTTGACGCCTGAGACAGGAGGCTCAGGAGGCCTGAGACCGCCTGAGATAATCTGGAAAGGAACGGCTCCTTGTTGCGCTCCTTTTCCAAAGAGGCAGCTGTTGCCCGAGCCTGGTCAGACGTCATATGAGATGCTCGGAGTTCTGAAGATCTCTCCTGGGCCTCCCAGACCTGCAAAGCACAACTCAGCAGCTCGTTGTACACCTCGAGAACTTCTATCAAGCTGCTTCGCAAGCGCAAACACGCGTCCAGTTTCGATTGGGTTTTCCGCACACTGCCATGTGTGCCTCCGCGAAGCCACTCCCCCGCTTGGCTGCAGCTTCCAAGAAAGCAGCCTTTGCTTCGGCCTTCAACGTGCATGACGCTCTGTGCACTTCCATGCCCTCTTTGCCCTCTCCTGGGCTGCTGCCCGGTTCAGAACTGGCGTTGCTTGCGCCGTGCTGGCCTAGCACTGTTTGCAGCCCGCTGCTCCGCGAGTGGGGTCATCGCATGCAAGCCCCGCACTGCATATCGATCAGAGGTCATCGTCGCGTCACAGCTCACCGTGCTAGCATTCAAGGACCTGTAAGCGCTCAGCTTCATCGAGACTCAGCACGAACAGTCCGAAACGAGGCTACAGGGCGCGGCGAAGCATCTGCAACAGGAGCCTGGCTTTCCGGATCTGAACTTGTGGAATTCTGCATGGCTTTAATGTCCGGCCTGGGTGGGGCTTGAGGCTTTTTGGCCAGGCGGTGTCGCCAAGTGCCTTGCGGCTCCTTCTGTACTCGAGCAACTCATATCTGAAGTTGGCTTGCACATGCCAAGAGCACAGTCCTGTCTCGTGCAGGGCCTGGGCAGTGTGGGCATCTATCTGGGTCTGACTTGTGGGGGCTACTGAGATACGTAGCCGGCAAATTGCAAAGATTGTACAGCGCGCTCCAGGAAAACAGTTGCCCAAAGAAGCTACGACGAACAGAGCAGCGAAAGAAGGCTTCTCCAGTAACTATGCACGTGCGGTAAAGCCTGAATTGGCTGGGCGACTGGCCACATTTTTGTCAATCGCAACCTAATCGAACCGAATGTGCTCCATCCGTTTGCCATGCGTCTGCAAAGCGCCTGTTTTGGGAGCGGTGATGGCAAAGTCGCCGGTGCAGGCTCAACCTGAGGGACTACATGTTCAGGAAATGATCTCTTGTATTGGTGGTTAGATCAGACGCAGGCGTCCTGGCTTGAAGCAGCAGCCTCTGACCTGTCTTGACTACTTGCTTCTCTTGGCCGTCTCACATACCGCAACATGCCGGTTGCACCGTGGCTCTGCGGCAGTCGCACTCCTGGCGCTCACGCTGCAAGGTGGCAGGCTTCAACGAACTGCGAATCAGAGGTCGGGCCCTCGTTGCGAGGAATCCGCCACAGAGTTTGGAGACAAAGACATGGCAAGGCCTTATTCAAGTCGCACACACATCTTTCGTTTGGCTTCAGAAACAGGAAACCCACCTTCCGCACTGCGCTGCGAGCTTCTGATCTTCGAAATGCCTGGCAGCTGAGCTGTGCAAACGAAAAGCTAGAAGGCTCGAAATCCGCTGGCGCTGCAGCTTTCGAGCCGGCGATTCTCCTGCCAGTTCAGGTGGATCCAGGAGTCCAGAATGAAGCGTAAACAAGCGCAGCAAGCGAAGCAGCAATCGAAACAGCAAGCGAAGCGAGCTAGTCGCCTCCTCCAAAGCATTGATCCTGCCCTTCAGCTGCTCGGCGGGGGCCTGAGCCGCTTCTCAGACGAAAGATAGAGTTAGAGGAACAAGCAGTGATCACGGCAACGAAGGTAGTTCAACAGAACGAAGCGCAGCTGCCTGGAGACGATCATCGCGAGCATACCTGCAGCTGTGCTCGAATCTTCTCGAGCAGAGAAGCAGAGAGAGCCCGCGAGCCCCTCATATATTCGCTGCCCAGGTACACAACTCGACAATGTCGGTCACTTCGGCTCAGATTCATTGGAGATTCCCTCACGGTAACGCATGGCCAGCCATGGGCAGTGCACGGCACAGCTTCACAGCTTCAAGCGAGTTGTTGCACTAGGTTCGGGGAGCTGTTCATGACGAAGCACTAACATACGTGATCAAACGGGCATATCCGACATATCTATGATGATGGTTCAAAGTATCTGGGCCACAACACCGAGAAAGACGACAAGGCGAAAGCGACGAGCCATCACAAAGCCTTTCCCTGTCGAAAGTGTCGCGTTGACTCAAGACAGCGGCAGCTGCAAATGTCGTGATTTGCTGCCTCGTCCACAGCCTGCTCTTCATGCACAATCCGAGACTGCTTGCCAAGGCGTATCTAGCAAACCAGTATGCTTATGGCTGCTTCTCTCCAGCAAGAGCTACAGGCTGTACCTTTGTGCAGACTTGGCATCCGAGAGCTCCTTGCCACCCTCGCCAGGCGCCTCCTCGCTTGCGACGAAGACTGGGATGATATTGACTGAAGCTGCAGCTTGGGCAAGAGCCGTCAGCTTCTCTGACACCCGCTCGAAGATGGTCTGCAGGCGAGGGTCACCATCAAGAAGATCAGTCGCTGAGTCCTGGCTGACGGACAGCCGATGGCCCCGACTAAACCACACGAGTTACTGCTGGTTAGTGCGATGCCACGAATGCTGGGTCCTTCAAGATTGATAGGCGGACTTCCTGCACGGCCCAGTTTCAGCAGCTTTTAGCCAGGTGCACATGGAGGCCTCGAGAAGCTCTTCGAGGGCAGCTGCCCACTGATCTTGCTTCACCTGCCGACGTGGAAAACTCGACTCTGGAACTCCGTGTGCTTTTGCATTTGCAGTTTTTGTGCCTCGGCTCTGGGACTGGCCACCATTGGAGCGGCCACGCAGGGGGGAAGAGAAAATTCTACTCTCCGGGCAGTGTAAACCAGCTACCCAGCTTCGAAAGCACTCGGGGAAGATTTAGAAATGGCCAGTCTGGACACGAAGCCGAACTGCGAAAACAGTGTGCGCAAACTAAAATTGTGGCTGGAAGCCAAGTGGAATGAGCATTGGGTGCATGCCACATCAAGTCAAGCCACAAGCATCCCCCGTGCCCGTGCACCGCACTTTGGATGGAGCGTGAGTGAGACTGCTTGATTCTCCAACCTCTCAGCAAAACATTGGTTCTAGCCAATGACACACTGCTGGTTGCCGCCACCACGTGCAGGTTGAGGATGTCCTGGCAAATGCGGAAGCATCTATCACTGCATGTCTATGCATTCACTGCCTTCAGGTATGCATTCACTGCCTTCAGGTGGAGGCGCCGAAGGGGTGTCCATTTGGAAGTTAGTTTGCTCCTGTGCAGCATGGTCAAAAACAGGCAAGCATGCTGCATGCTCGAAGCGCCTCCGAACCCGCTACGGCAGTAGGTTGAGAAAGATATAGCACTGACGGATCGCTGGGATCAACATAGGCCACCTTCACAAGCCAAACTCAACACTCCATCACAGCGATGCTGCTGGCAAATCAAACTCTCCAAAGCCTGATTCAAGCGACCCTCCTGCGCTGCTTGTGCCTCAAATAGAGAGCCAATTGAACATCTCATAGTGGCTTGAAGGCTAATAGTGAGCCCGAGACAATGGTGTTTTGAGAGTTCTGCGCCTGTCCAGTTCAAAGCCTCTGGGCTGAAGCTGACAGAGATGAACCATGCCTGGACCTCCGACAAGAGCTGGAAGAGGAGTTGCAGAAAAGTATCTTGGCACGATCGGAATCGGATCGCATACCGTGACGCGCGCTCCGAGGTGAGTGCTGCAACCTCCACTGCGAAAGGTCAAATAGAAAACCTGCGCACTCAAGAAGTCACTGAAAGACAAGAGGCTTACCTGACGGGGGTACCGTGTCTCCACCCAACAGTGGGGCCGCCGTCTGGTCCTCATAATTGGACATTGCACCATCAAGACAGCATGTTTCTGCTGAGGCAAGTGCGTTTTCAGTTCCAGGGAGCGGCCGTGTGGATCCAGCTAAGTAGTTGGCACCTTATTGCAAGTCGGCCGTACTGTGGTTCACACGGCCTGGTCAGAGCGAGGCCGAAGATCGGCTGCTCGAACTTTGGCTTCCTGTCGAGCAGACACACTTCTGTATACCTTTTACTCGGTTCGATGCCGCACTGATTCCGCCATGATCTGAAAAGGTTTGGTTTTCGTGTGGTCTGCCCGCAGGGCATGATTTGAGATGTTTGCGCAGGAGCGATGACGAAGCAACGAACACCTGCCACTGCTGCACAACATCCTGGTGTGCTGTAGGTGTTTGGTCAAGTGCTTCAAGTTCTCCAGGCTTGTGGATGAGATCTCAGTCAGGCCGGCATGAAGTGGCAGGTTCACGACCTGGCAGCTAGGGACAAAAATCAATGAGAAGAGATCACCGATCCCGAAAGCTAGTGGGACCAGGTCTTCAGGGCTGCGGAGCGTGCGGCTCTCTTTTTCCGGTGCACACCCCCACAACTAGGAGCAGAATGATCTGAAGAGCCAGCTTTCACGACTGAACTGAAGATTGGAACACGAAAAGACCTAATTTACGCGAGCTGTCCAGTTGCCTTTCCCTATGCTGTGCTAACCTCCCAGTTATTTGCCATGCCCGGTTCTTCGGGATGAGAGAACACTCCGGCGGTCCGATAGCCTGCGCTCCAATACTTTGGTACAGTATGCTCGGACATGCTGCGAACGTAGGTCGTTGGCCTCATGTAGAAGTCGTTGGCATGGCAGTTCAATAGCAGTGGCATGGTTCGGGCCAAGGCTACAGTAGGGTCGTCTGGAATCCATGAACCTACTCCGAACAATCAGAATGATAGGCATTGGTTCACACCCCCGCCCGGCCTAAGTGTCTGAAGTGGGATCGCGAAGGATCGAAAATCTTGCCGACATGACTTGTCCTTGCATGGCTCTCGCATCGGATCTTGCGCAGTGTTCATCCGTAGGGCCGCAGCCAAAGCAACGAAAACGATCCGCTTCGAGGAGAGAAAGAAGGAGCCCCTGGTCCACGTGAGAGATGACATCTAGTTTTTGTCGCTGTGACAGCTCTGAGGGCAAGGCCTGCCCCAAAGCTTGCCTCCACGGGGGAGCGAGCACTCAAAATCAATGTTGTCCCGCTTCAGGACAAAGGCCTCAAAGCGCACAGACACGGCCAGAGCAAAGTTCCTTGCAAAGGTCACGGTAATTGCCTCTCCGGTTTCTGGCATCGGGAAGAGCGACTGGTTGGCTCCATCCTTTGCTCTGCATGTTGGCGATGTGTCATGTACTTCCAAAAGTCAAGCGGCCTGTGCCAGCAAAGGGTTCACTGCCATGGCAAGAGCTACTGAAGCTTTCGGGGCCTCTTTACAGTCTTGTGCCGTTGTCGGCACCCTGGACCCTGTAGATCAAAAGCGTGTCTTCTATCAAAAGATGCACCAACAGCTTTGTATTTGTCGCGGCATGGTCCGCGATGATCCTTTGAAGTCTTCGACCCACGAATCGCCAGCAAATTCTCCATGATATTGCATGATCTTGTCCGCACGGGTACACTGCGGAGGACTGGCCCGCTCATTTTTGTTGCAACGCACTGCGCTAGTCCGCTAGTCATCGACGCTGCCAAAAGCAGCTGTCAGAGCTTGCCGGAGCCGTTCAACGGCCTCTGCCTGCTTGATGTAGCAACAGCGATGAGTGATTGCATCGAAAATGCATCAAGATTGCTCTTGCATGCTCTCCTTGCCCGTGCTTGCTTTTCAGCTTGCTGTTGCCTTTGTCTCCTCTCGAACGTCTGATGTTGTTTTTGCCCCGTGCGCTTGCTTTTCCACCTCATTCGCCTTTTTATCCTTTTTGCTCCTCCGAATCCTCGTGCCAGCGTCTCAACGGCCTCTTGGCAAAGCTGGAGCATGTGCGATGTGTGCGAAGCTGGCCTCCGCCACGCAGCTTTGGCGCAGCTCTATTGCCGCATCGGCACGCTCCTTGCCAAAGGCTTCTGAGGGCGCGTTCCGGAAACCTACTTACTTCTCAGAACACTCTCAAGTCATGGAGGACTGATAAAGGAATCGATGTCTACTTTTGAAAAACCAGCATGGAACATGGTAAAAGACCTTCTGCACAACCTCCAGCTCCATGGCGAGCTCTCCCCGCATCTTCTCCAGCTCCGATGCCCTTGCCTGTCAACTTCCCAGCTCGCGTGGCACTGCCGCGCACTAACATAGCGCATTGTGAGGCTACGTACTGCGATGGGGGTTTTCACTCAAGCAGTGCAACATCAACTGTGGCCTGACGACACTCTCGATCGATTTGAATGACGGCAGGAAGATTGCCTGCCCTGCAGGCACTCAGGGTAAACTCCATTAAGCGCACGGAACGTTTCAGAGACCGTCCTGGATTCCGGAATCACGACCTGCCCCAACAGATCGACACTTGACATGGGAGGCTGCGTTGCTTCTCTGCTTGTAAGGATCCACGAACCGAGGAAGCAACTTGATCGTCTCCATCGGCTATCAGTATTGGAAGCTCTGGAAAATCGAGGGGTGGCAACCTGACAGGTACGGTCCAAGCACGGCATAACTGCATAACCCAGCTGGACAAGATCTCAGACCCTCCTGAATCGCTTTGGCTTTCCTTCGCGGCACCTGCTGCGAATGTGGTGCTCCACATTGTCCGATGAGGACGCATGCAAACAGGCACTCAAACAAAAGCAACCCACGACTGAACACTGAGCATCATGGTGACGTCATTCATGGTAGATGTCACATCAAATAAACCATGCTGATGGTGATGGACATGATGATGATGGTGATGAGAATGAAGCATGATGACGGATTTAATGAACGAGGCCCCTCCAGCTGCACTTCAGACCCGTTTCCTGGGAAGGTACGGGACGACTCTCAAGTCGAAATAACAGTCCTTCCTGGTTCTCATGGTCAGGGCCTTCAGAAGGTTTGCATGTAGGTGGGCACAAAGCCGTATGAGCCGGTCGAGTGACCAGGCCGATGTTTATGGCCTTGCCATGCCTGGACCATCCTGATCCTGATGTCTTGCTCGAGAAAATCGGGAGAGCAATGCACGGCAGCAGGGAGCAGGTGACTGGCTATGCTGTGCCACTGCTGACAGCTGTTGGCCTCGGCATGCGGGTTCTTGAGAGTTTGAGGGCGAGGCTAGAGAGGGTATTCAGGTAGTCATGATGCTGGGCGCCAGCTGTGAAGGAGATCGGGCAAGTTTTGTGTACGACACACAAGGGAACGTGGAAAGGCAAACAGCAGTCTCTGCGTCTGTGGATGCACTGACGCCGGCGGTTGTATCGGGTCGGATGAAGCATGGGTGGCATACGGTGTCACGTACATCACATTTGTGGCATGCTGTCGGTGTGCTGGCGCCTTGTCGATGCAATGCATACAGGTGCAATTCAACATTTGAGGAGCTAGGCGGCAACTAAACATCTCGAAGCAAGATTGCACAACGCCTGCTTTGTTGGCCTTCTGCTTAGAGAGGTTGTGCAAGCAGCCATGGGCAGCATTCTCCGGGCTGGTTGCGGACATGCTCGGGGGCGGATGGCAATAAGCCTTTTGTTCGCATTACCTGTGTCGGCCTTGCCACGATTGTTTATGGTGGCTTGCAAGCGTGATTCATTGTGGAAGAAAACACGAAGCAGAGGGTACCGTCCATGTCCATGCTGACTTGAGGGTCTGGACTTCAGGAGACGACGTTGCATTCAAGTGCTTCTTGGCTGATCTGCGATGAGGCTCGGGTAAAAATGCGGTATTGAGTGCAGGTACAGGTAGGATCTCCAGAAGCCTACCTCAACACGTCAGATCGGACGAACTCTGATGGTGCCACCCTGTGCAACCCGTCGTGTCTGCAGATGACCCGATGATGACAACCTGAATAAAGCAGATTGCCGTAATGACAGGAATGCTGTAACAAGCCCATGAAGCTGCCACCCCCCTGTAAGGTTACGTACTTTCCTAGTGGTTTCATGCAGATGCACTTGCACCAGACCTGCGTCTGCGTGAATATGGTTTCGAATTTCAGGGGCTGCACATCTTGTAGCACGCTGGAACGGCCATGCAGAGGCGTGGCAGTGTTGCAAGAAGAACCGTCACCGTATCAAGGTGTGCATACAGGGGAGACAAGCTGGCGACAAAGAGGAACAGCAAAAGAATCTCCAATTAGTTCGGCCGGCACCCTCTTCCACGTCGACCGCCATGATTTCCCTGCCGAAACATGCTGGGCTGTTTTTCTGGCTAGGTCGATTACACCGCTCTCCTTGTGTGGGCTCCGGTCACTGCGGATGCGCTTCCTTTCCTTCGACCGAACACAAACGAACGTACTGAAGTCAACGAGCACTGTCCGGGTGTCTGCCTGGCGAGCTGGCACACGGGGACGTCCAGCAAGCTGCGCTTTCAATGCCTGCAAAGGGAGCTTCCTGTGATAGGTGTGCTTTGTACCGCTCCCCGAGCTCCTCTCTTTGCTTGTCCATGTTTCCGCTCTGCCGCTCATCCCCCTGATCTTCAACAGAACCTTCGAAACACTCCAGGACAGATTCGATGAACCAGTGAGGCCTTGGCGGTACCTCTGAAACGCCCCCGTGCATGGAAGGCAAGCTTTCTGCGACTTTCTAAATCTACCTGCAAGGGCACCAAGGCTTGACTAGATGCCGTGCCATGCGATGCCATGCCGTGCCGACAGAGCTAAGGCACCTCGTGCTCCCGGTAACGATCGTCTCCAGAGCGGGCACGCGCGGCCCGCCCCGCAAAGTTCCACCTGCGTCGTCCTCGTCCGCTGGCTTTCCAGCTAACAGCAATGCCCCTATTTGCACTCAGTCAGGTGCCACTTTGCGACTTTCTTGCCTGGGATGACTCCAAACACAGCTTTTCTGCATTAGCTGTTGGCAAAGGCTGAGAGCATGTTGCAGCACCAAGGCTCCAAGGACCAAGGACGCATTCAAATCGAAAATTACCGGTGTGCGGTTGGTGTTTTACCCTCGGATCCAAAACCGGTCAGTCCATGCCAGTGCGTAAACCAACAAAAATGAATTATTTGGCGTGGGTACCATGACATGTTCAAAGCTTAAATTTTAATTCGTCTATCTGTAGGTCAGGACATTGTCTGTCGTCACCTACTCTCCCCGGTGTCATTCCTGTCGGTTTCAAGGGTTGTGTAGCTCGGTTTTCTTCACTCTTTCAACAACCCGACAGATCAAGCTCCCTGCATACCCCTGCGTGTTCAACGACTTCGGGTGCAGGGTTCACACAACTTCAGGCATTGGATTCGATGTTGAATACTTGCTGACTAGGGTTCAGATTGTCCGGATTTAGGACGTTGATCCAGAGGGGCTTGAAGCTTGAATACACAGGTTCACGGTGTACACCTCCTCGCCCTTCGTACTTATCACAGGGCTTGCGATATCCGGAACAACGAGCCGAGTAACAATGCAAAGTCCCTGCAAGATGCGTCTTAAGCTCGAGCTGCTAACACCCTCCTTCTCCTGGCTTCACCCTCTGGGTCTAGAAGTGCACGCCGGAGTACCTGCCACAAACGCAAAGGGAGCACCAGGGAACAGTCGCGTATGATTTTGCAACGATGCGTCCACACCTCCTCCTTCATGATGGCCTCCACTTCTGCTTCTGCTGCCTCAGCAGCCTCAAATACTTAATCTCTGGCAAGGACAGGATAACGGGCCAAGATGCCTTGCCTCGACGGCATCCACTGCCTGCACAGCGGAAAATTCCGACACACATGTATGCCGAGCAAGGGCAACAACTGCGACGAGCGACAGACAGGACCTGACGACGACAAAATTGAATTAAGGTTCAGATTGCATCTATCGTGCAGACATGTTGCAATCGTGCCACGTCGGGCCACCAGCTACACTGTCGCAGGGGCCCCACCCTTTTTCTGCAGGTACGTCCAAAAGCTTCGTGCAAGGTGGGTTGTGGATGCCACATGCCCCTCCAAAGGCTTGGCAACGCGCACACACGCGCACCCCACGAAAATGGGGTTGCCCCAGCAACACCAATGGCCACAGACACTGAGCAAGAGGGGCCAGGCATGGGTGCCGGGGTCCCGGAGGTAGGTGCGAAATGCATGCTGCAGGCCGGTGCCGCATGGTGCCGCAAGCCTGTGCCCAATACTGCGCTGCTAGCGTGGCGTCCAGTGTCCCTGGCAAGCGCTTGCCAAACAGAGAATTTACATATCATGTGAAGGTGTGCGTTCGGGCCAAGCTTCCGTTTTTTACCGGTTCGGGTTCAGGGGGACGGACGGCAGAAAGCTCGGTCGGACACTCCTTTCTTTTTATACCGTTGGCGACAATTCCAGTCGGTCCCGTCGGCCGGTTCAGTTTGAACCGGTCGGGAAATGTGCAGCCGGGCGGAGAGGGCGCCGCCGCCATTTCCTACAGGGCCGGACCGGACCGGAGTTGGTGGAACCGGAAATCCAACCGGAACGCCACGAGATTAGGCAACTGTCATCAGACAGTAGCAGACTTGATCCTGGCTCAGAAACAAGTCGGATACTACCGGATAACAGAAGACCATCATTGGTTTGCTTAGCAAGGGCTCTTATGAGCAGTTTTCGTTGCAAAGCAAAAGGCTTCAGCAAGCCACGGCCGATATCGTAGATGTTCAAAGGAGAAAACTAGTGCTTCAAGAGAAAATTAAGATTGTGTTTTCGCTTTGTTCGTGTTAAGAAGAGAATCTTGTCCCCCCCTCCCTCCCTCCCCCAATGGTTCCGCCCCACCTGTGGTGTGGTGTGGGTGGTTGTGGGTTGCTTCCCCCCTCCCTGTAGGTGGTGTGGTTCGGGGTTTGGTTCGCGGTGGGGGGGGAGAATACCATTAAAGAATTGGGGGGGAGGGGGGGGCGGTGAACCCAGAACCGGGATCATGTATGCCTCATCTGCCTGTCTCATGTCATGTCAATGTGTGACTCTCTATGCCTCGGCCACCGCCTGCGCAACCGACTTCGACCTAGACTCGGTGCTCGCCGCACCGTCGTCCGCCTCGAAACAGGGCGGTTCAACACAGCAGCCTTGATTCCCCTTCAGGTACCAAGGTCCGCACATCAACGCTGAGAAGATCAGTGTCAGTCGCCGGTCGAGCGGTTGTTTCGTTTTGTCCTCAAGCCGCAGCTACGTCGTCACAGCGTCCTGTCGTGCTGAGATGCATTGACTCCTTTGAAGCCATGCATCGGCATCGGCGCCTGCAGGTCGTGTCAGATGGACCAGGCGGAGACAATCCGTAGGACTCCGTAGGACCCAAGAGAAGCAGAACGGTCCTCGACGTCAACAACCTCAGGTTCACTTTGCCTGTGCGGTCCTGGTAAACACGGATGCGCGGTCAGATCGCGGCGAGCACTGCACTCTAATCTGGCATGAAGTCACTGCACAGATGTCCTCCCCGGTCTCCGGCATGCTCCTCGTCTTCTTCCTCGCACGTTTGAGCATGTCTCCATCACGTATTTGATCGGGCCATACTTATCACCGCACGGCGTGAACACGTCAAGATAACACAGATGGGCACATGCAAAAAGTTTCGGTGCTCCCCAGCTCCACAAAAGAGTACGTCTTTCCCCTCTTGCGCCTCAACATCTAGCACGTGAAGCGCCGACAGAGGGAGTCCTTCAAGATGCCACACTACATCCGACTCATTACGGTTCCTTCCAGGAGTCCTGTGGATGGAGTTGTCTTTGCCTCCTGTCAGATGGAACTGTCAAAGAACTCATCCTCTTCTGCAGGGATACTACGCAACTTCCAGAAAAAACTGAAGAATCAACCAACGTGGGCCAAAGAAGGTACACGCAAGCGTCACGCATTGAGGGCAGGTCGGTGCAGAACCAAAGCAGAAAAATCCGGACTGGCAACGCTTCGGAGCTAGCTTCCACGAGGACTTTGTCCACTCGCCAAGGCATCAAAGGCTGCGGACTCTATCTCTCACTTTGCCAGAGGCCTCTTCGTCATCATGTCTGTGCGCTCTCAAACGCCTGTGAGCATCTCAGATCCAAGCCGAAGCCAGACCCAGTGCTGGTCGTCATTCCCCCAGAATGCCAAGAATGACCTTCCATGGCTGCAAACACAAGAATCGAGGACAGCTCAGTGCCAGGATGGCGGACTCTTTGGCATCGCAAGGATCCATGACCGGGACTCGGTAGCCGCTTTTCTGCACCTCGGGCGGGAGCCTACCTGTCTGACCACGAGCCTAAAGCTGCAGCTGTAACTGCCGTGAGTCCCGCACAGGCTGCACTGCCATTCCGCAGAGCATCGCCAGCGCGAGAATCACGAGTTCGTCACCTTTAAAAGCACTTCGCGTCTTGGTTACAGCCCAGACGGTAAAGCCACGAAGCTGTTTAGGCAGACAGGTCATCGTGTGAGTGTTCTGCTTGTGTTGAGACAGAAGCACTGGGTACGAACCTCGACTTAGAGATTCCGTTCGCTACTCGCACTTGGCTCAGGACCTTCCTCGCTTCCACGCAGCGACTCCACCCATCTGCCACGCACTGGCTCCCATCCCGAATATTTCGTTGACAGAGAAGACAAAGCAAGCGAAGCAAGCGAGTAACTGCCTGTCGTAGGTGGGAGGGGTTCCTGCATCAGGTAAATGCACCTGCCAAGTTGGGAATGGCTGCACGACCGCCAGTAGCTGCTCCATCAAGCAGGCCGAAGCTGCAGGATGGAAGAACGGAAGGAAGAACTCCTGCCCATTGTGCAGCTTACTGAGGCATTCGGACGGACCATGCGGCACCTTGTCATCCCGCAGCAACTCGCAAGCCGCATGCCGGAGGGCATCTGCCATGCGACCTGATGGTACAAGCCTTCGTGCTGGAGTCATGCACACGTACTACATCGTCCTCAGCGAGTCATGCGTTTGCCTTTTCAGACGGTTGTTGATTGTTGGATTTGTACTTCGCTGCGTGGGATGGGCGCCGGTACGAGGGTGCTGGAAAACTGCCGGCATGCAGCACTCTCGGATGCTCTTGGCAGTAGACAGAAGCGGAGGATCCGCTAAACGTTGTATTGGGGACCGCGGCAAACCCGACAAGCGTCAGCGGCACAGAGGCAGAAGCCTAGCGTGCTGCACCTGTCTTGCAGGTGTTTGTCGATGAGCTTGGGGATGGCCTGCAACTTGTTGGCTTCTCGGTGTGAGAAGCTGAGAGAAGCTGAGAAAAACGAAAGGAAAGTCAACACATGAAGCGACACTTTGTTTTCAACCCGCTGGTGTTCCTTACGGCTCCGAAGCTTCACGCTTCTCAGCCGAAGCCTTTCAACTTCAGGCATCACTAGGGTGAAGCTTGCCTCCTACAAATGAACACTGTTCAACAGCAGTGATGCTGTAGCACCTCATTCAAGATTGAGCTGGTCAGGACTTGCCAACGATGCCAACGATGCCGACCGTAGTGTTCATCTGTGGATATCCTACTGCCTTTCATTTCATGGCACCAATACAGCATGAGCTGTGATGGCAACTATCTGTTAGGTCATTCAGCACCTTGGCGTCAGCGCTTCTGAGGAAGCCTGGCAACAGACATGGCGTGACATGTGTCAAGCAGAACTCCCACGAAAGAAAGCAGCAAAATGCAAGGTGATGATACTAATGTGTCTGGAGGACGAAGAGGCCCTCTCCGGTTTCGATGCAAGTGCCACGGTGTCTTTAACCTTCGCTTAAAGGCTTCCGAGTTCGAGCTCCCTGCGGGCTCCCTGGCACGGGCCTTGGCCGGATAGACCTGGCTTGGCAACAAACTTCGGACATGATCGGACTTGGAATTTGCAGGACGTCACAAGTCGCCTCGTCACAGTGAGTCACACATTTTGTTGGATCCGAGATGTTCTGAAACTCCTCGCCCAAAGCCTTCATGCCTTGCAGATCTGGCATGCAGTTGCGAGCGAATATGCGAAGCATCAGCTTTCCGTGGCGCGATTGCCACTGACATTCGGGTCGGGGCCAAATCTCTGACACATCACCTACGCTGCACAGGTGTTGGCAGTGTGGCCACAAACCCATCTGTAACCGTGCATTAACTTAGTCAAGTGTCTTTGCATCGGTGATTGTCCAATTTCGGCCTCACCTGAAATTGCATGTGCATCTGCTGCACGGGTAAGCATCAGTTCAGCACAGCTCAGCACCAATCCGTCACAGCTTGGGTCTGCTGGAGCACACCCAGCAGAGCTGCCAGTCCCAACGTGCGCAGCAGCACCTGGAACTTCATCACTGCATCCAGGTTATCCGACATCCAGGAATAAAGAAACCTGAAGATAGACCGAGGAGGCCGCCATGCTGCCGGCACAAGGGCTTCAATGGAACGGGGTTTGCTGAAGGTAGTGAGAGACGGCGGCAAAGGAGTCAAAACAGACAGCCAACGAAACGATGCAAACTGTCAACCCCCGGTGCCCGACTTTTTGTTGCACAAGCACGTAACTGTCACTAGAATCACTAGAACCTACTCGAAAATTGCCTGTGGCACTGATTCACACTGCTGGGACTTTGCATGCGCGCACTTCAAAGGCTCGTGAACAAATTCCGGTCATCGAAACGCCCGGCCAGGATGCGCAAAGCAACACGGCAGACGGCAGACCTTGCAGATCCTCTCGAGCTAGTTAAGCTCGAAAGACGCTGCATGACAACTGGACATATACACAAAGTGTTGCAAGCACTTCTCGCATGAATTTGCATAATTTGCTGTTGCTAAACTTTACTGCTGCCACACTTTCATGAACCACTCTCAATCACAAAACCCACTAACTGAGAAAAATGAGAACCTGTGTAAGCTCGACCTTTAGCACCAGATATTCGTACTCCGCATCAACTTCGAAATTCACGCAGATTTCTTCTTTAGCCCTATGTGCGCGAGATCCAACATGGGCTCCACCAGATCTAGCTCCATCATGAGGCGGGCCACACCTATCATCAAGGTATCACCATGCGATTCTGGAGCGCTTGGGCATGCTGAGCACCCGGCCCAAAAATGTGACGATGACGAAGAATTGGATAAGCGCCACCTCGTGATTCGGTCACGGCTACAAAATAGCATAAGGTACCTGGCGAACTAGAGGAATGCTGGAGAAGGCTATTGCTGCAGGAATACGGGCACATCCAGCAGCGGACACGGCGTGGACAGTATCTAAAATTCTTGAGTGGGGAAACTCCCAGTGTTCATTAGGGGCAAGGAGTGATGCGCGAGGATGTGAGAGGTGCGAAGATCCTGGCCTCCACCAACACCAGAAGGATCCCCCACAAAGAGGTTCCAAGAAACAGGTGCAAGAGGCGAAAGACGACTCCGACAGGAGTCAGCATCAAAATGCACCTGCAGCTGTGAACTGCGCATCAGACATGTTCTGATGTCTACAGTACACTGACCCTGGTGCCCTCTGAATCCATCCCCAACTTCTGACAAGCCGCCACGTGCCAGATCTACGCCAAAATTTGTCAGATGGGTGCGTCAGACCCTTCTCGTCCAGTGCCGGGCTCAGTCGGAGGCCGTAGATATATGCCATCGCACAACAGGTCAGAAAGAAGACCGAGGTATGAAAAGCATGGAGTGCCCAAAGCAGGAAGTCAAAGTCGTACAGCAAGTCACCAAGGCTGGCAGCACTGAGGGACCTTACGAGGCCGGGCCAATCACATGGGATTGGAGAAACTCTCGATGTAAGCCGGGAAGCATGTCATGCTTGTACTGGAAGGCCACTAAGCCTGACAGCGAGCTTAGGGCACCATCAGACTTATCATATCTTATCATGATATATCTATAACTGCAAGTTGCCGCCATGAAACCCAGCAGGCAAGGTGCACAGAGAGTGTATAGCCTGTGAAAGACGGCAACAAACTTCAGAGAAACCAGAACAGGCTTTAGGCAGAATGCAACAAGCTATTACTTACTAGTAACGTTACCAGTAGCTCTTAAGAGAGCGACATGAACACGAAGCGGTCGACGTCGGGAGCCAGCCCTGGCAAATTCTGACGCCAAAACGTGGAGGCTTCTCGGAAGACGAAGCAGACCTGCAAGTGCTCAGCAGACTGCTCCGCAGCTCAGCAACATCACTGCCTCGAATAAACTGCAAATGCCTGAGGGCACGACACAGACCATGGAAATGGAAAAGCCCCAAGTATACACAGCTTCGTACAAAGGACCAGAAGCCATGACGTCTGACAGCATGACCTCAGCCAGCCGGCAATGCGCAGGTTTTCATGTGTGGCCGAGATCCAATTTTAACCAGCCTGCAGGTATTCGCTTTGGGACAACAGCCGAACAACCCGAAAACATGGTAACAGATGTGACAGTGCTTGTTCTACCAATTCGGCAAGTCACGTTTGGAAGCACGACGTCACCACGCCAAAGAGCGATCACCTTCGTACATCTTGGCTTCTGACCCTCTCTGAATTCTCTGACCTGGGGCCTAGGGCCGTCCGATCCAGGCCCGCCAGACGATGTAAGAAGACATTTCCGACATGTCATCCACCGCAAGCTCACTCTTGTGTTCACACGCGACCATCTTTGATCGCCTACAGCAAGCAGATGTCCCGTCAGAAGGCATCACCAACCACGCCCCTGCAAAGGTGCAGCGTTATTTGATTTGGGCATGGGTTTGGGGTCTTGCCAGGCACCACCGGCACATTTATCGCTCAAAACATCTCCAATCTGGGCGTTTAGGCCTTCTCACAAAGTGTTTCGCTTCCGTCCGCATCAGGACCACAAGTGACACAAGAGCTGAGGCTCCATCACAAAAAGGCAGCCACAGGCACAAGCGACACCTGATCCCTTCTGCTGCCCGCATCATTTTCGTGTCCATACAGTCCATGCAGCAGAGATGCTGGTAGCACAATGTTGAGTACGGTCGCCGGAATCCAACCAACCGCGGCCACGCAGGCTCTGAAGCCCATGATGCCCTGCACCTTACACAGCAGCCAAAGCAAAATACACGCAATGGAATATGTGCTCGCCACCAGTCAGGCTGAGGCACCTTGCCCTGGGGGGATTGCAACATCTCGGCACCGCCACTCGACATGTGTCTTGCACAGTGCCAGTGCCTCAGAGCTTCGTGCTTGTTCCACTAGCAGCCACCTCATGCGTGTGCAACTGGCTTTCCAAAAGCTTTGGGCAGAACGTCAATGTAAGGAAGACTGTACCGGCAGTCTGTCTTCTATAGCTACATCTTGCTTGGACCGAGTTCGAAACGTTTGCAGGACAGCACATGTACAAATCCGCCCGCATCAGGCCAGGTGAGGTCGTCGGATCTGCAGTGACATGGTACAACGAAACATTTGCCAGCGCCTGAGCAGTTGGTGCAATGGCTTCGATCTGGTCACCAAGGGTCCCCAGAAGCTGCGCATCTTCGCGACCTAACCACGAAAGTGCGCAACGAAATACGTCCTATACTTGCGGTTGCCCTGAGTGGACCTTGGAGTCGCCGATCTGCCAAAGTGATCGCACAGGTCAGGAACCTCTGCGTTTCTTGAGGCTCAAACCGGCTTCACTGCGAGGTTTTCTCCCAGCCTCTCCCTGAGGCCTTCACATGCAAGAGTTGCTATGCTTCTCGCTGTACTGTCCTGGACGGCGCGAGACACAGCCCAGTGTCTTCAGGCCTATGCCCGGGGCTTCCAAAGATTCTGCAATTCTCTTCAGACTCAAAAATTTTGAGTTGTCAGCCCAGGTCCACGACTTCGACCTCATGGCAGACGCAGCAGAACCCAGCCAGTTCAGAGTTCAGCCTAGCAGTGCCCAAGACTTGGCCGGACGCGCTCATGCCATGATGCTTCTTCGCCAACTCGGGGTACCTGTTCCGCCGTGTGCTCAAGGTGTACATCGGCTTCGCACTTCAGTCGGTCACACGGTCGGAGTCGGCTCGCAAGCGGGCCTGCAGACCACGGCCGAGGCGAGCGGCGAGAGCAGAGCACTGGCCCAAAGGCCTGGCTTGTCTTGCCACGGAGAGCCAAAGCAGCTGGACAGCCTTGCAGCTCTCACAAGTCAACTGCCATGGAAGGAGCACTGCTCGCCGCTGGCCTTCGGATCGACATTTGCAGATTCTGCCAGGTTCCGAATCACGTCCTGCTCCTCTCTTATGTGGCCGAAGATTCCGCGACTTTTCGAGAGAATCTCGCTGGCGCATGATAGATATGATAGTGCGTGTGCCTCCTGCCCGGTCTGCATAGCACCGACTTGCCGCCACTCCTGAAGCTGTGGCATTTAGGGCTGTGCGCCGATTGAAAAATGCAGGGTGCCTCGAGCAGAATACGAAGGTTCTGCTCCATATCCTTGCTTCGCGTGCGAGAGCTTGACGACGTTACGACATGGAGTACCATTCAGCGCCCAACTGCTGGAGTGCTCTTCGCATGCAGTTGACCCTTTTCGGCACAATCTCGCGTATGAGGCCCTGAGTCATGCTACGACAGGCCAGCACAGAGTCACCACATCGACTGTGCGAGGCCTTCTGGACCACAGCAGCGGGTGCAACAAGTGGGAAATCTCCCGAAAGCAAAGCGGCCTCTGCGCCAGAACACAAACGGTTGCACGAGCGCTGGATGGACGCCAACAGCAAGCTGCATCAGCTTCCACCATGCTGCGGCCAAGGTCACTACCAAAGCACAGCCGCAAATTGAAAAAAATGCAAAACGCAACCGCCACCCAAAAACACCTCCACTCCACCACCATGTCAACCGTGATGACGCCGATGATCGCAAAATCTACACACGCCCCGCCAAAGGATGTTCAGGCTGACACTACGGCACTACGGAAGCACGACAAGCGCTGTTCCCTGGTCGCCAAAGTGCTGCTACCTCGAAAACTCTTTGGCTCGAGCATTGTCTGTGCATGTGCATTTTCTGCGCATGTCAAGTTTTTGCAACCACGTAGCAGTTGAAAACGTGACAATTGACAAACGAGCCGCTGCAAAAGAAAATTCTCCATCCCGCAAAGCGACACAGCAGCGGAGCAATGAAACCAACAGGCGAGCAGCACAGTAACGGTACTACGCAACACACAGAAGCCCACAGCAGACCAAGCCACATGCTGCAAAGCAAGCATACTGGTTAAAGCCCTGTGCAAGGCCGGCGCCAGCCCAGTGCTTACAGCTTTTCCACGTTTTTGCATGTCAAGGGCCCTGGCAGCGATCCTGATATCAATTCAATGGCTGTGCCTGCTGAACTTGTCTCACAACTGCACTGTTGATCAGAGACGACAACAACAACAACGACAACAACAACAACAACAACAACAACAAGGCAGCACGTGCGTTTGCCGCCGCGCGGGGTGTGTCTTTTGTCTTGGGGACGTTTTTTGTGTAAAAACGCAAATTCGTCGATATTTGTGTGGTTTTCGTGAACAGGAGGTTGTTCGGGAGCCTGTATTTGTCCAAGTTCTTTGT
>CAJNDV010014736.1:0-15976 GCA_905221635.1 Symbiodinium sp. CCMP2456
AAACCCTAAACCCTAACCCCTAACCGACGTTGTGCTCTCATCTTGGGATGCCGCCTTCTTCGAGCTCGGCTGCAGCTGAGGGGCATCCGGTTAGCGTGGACCTGGAAGACATGGCACTGTGAGGAAACGCGCTTGCGATCGTCAAGTGTTCACAACCGAAATCTCTCGACTGCATAACGGCATTTGGGATGCCCTGCAACTTTGATTCTTCAGCCCCAAAGCCTCTGAACAGCAAGCCTCTCCACACTGAAACGGTAAAGCCACCATGTGGACTTTGATATGCTTCAGATTCTTCACACTAGCTCTCTTGACATACTACTGTAACCCCTGATTTCTGGTGCAAAACATTGGATGCCGGATCATGGCAGACGACTCAAATTAAACCGACAACCCGAAACCCTAGAAGCCCTAAACCCTAAACCCCAAACCCTCAAAGCCCTAAGCTCTAAACCCTAGACCCTAAGCCTAAACCCTGAAAGCCCTAAACCCTAAAGCCCTAAAGCCCTAAATTCTGTGCTCAGGTCCTTCCATCCCCACAGCTACGATGTATCGAAGACTCAGAGTCTCAGGCACCGGTGCCAGCGTGCCCTGAGGGTGTGCCGGGTACGGAATGTAGGGGCCGCAAATTGTTGCCAATACCATTTTTGGGGGGTTCCTTGTTAGATTTATGGTATAGGGAGGTTAAATTGTAGGGGCCTAAATAACTACCAATGCTATTTTGGGCGTGCCTTATTATGATTATAGATTATAGTAGTGTGTAGCGGCCTAAATAACTACCAATACTATTTTGGGGTGGGGTTCCCTACTAGAACTATAGTATAAGGGGCCCCAAAACCCTGTTCCACTTATTCAGACCCCTATATTGTAGAGTTTATTTCGCGGCCGTATCTGGGCTGCTGTAGAATGTAGAAGTTCCTCAAAGGGGTTGCGAAGGTTGCTATATAGGTTTCTTTGTAAGAATGGTTCCTATAACCGATATAGAGGTCTTTATAAGGGTCCACCGCCCCGATATTTCGCTTGAAGTTTGAATGATTTCAAGACAGGGTGCACTAAAGAAGGCCATCCCATAAGGCATGAGTGTGATGATCATTGTTCTAAAGCTCTTGTTGATTCCGAAGTTGTCGATGGAAGCGAGCGAGACCGGCGCAGGAAGGACGGCGCACTGAAGAAAAGGCCGAGTGCACTGGAGACCTTCCGGAGCGACGCGGGCCTGAGCCACGGCTGTGTTTGGGTGCAAAGGGGGCGAGGGCTGCAGATCTGTATACAGGACGATCATTCGGGGATGCCTGGAATACTGACACGGAGAGACAGAGAGAGAGAGAGAGAGACAGAGATAGACATAGACATAGAGATAGAGATAGAGATAGAGATAGAGATAGAGATAGAGATAGAGATAGAGATAGAGAGAGAGAGAGTGAGTGAGTGAGTAAGTGAGTGAGTGAGTGAGTGAGTAAGTGAGTGAATGAGTCAGTGAGTGAGTGAGTGAGCGAGTGCACCAACGACACAGAACGAGAAAGAAAGAGCATCAGCAACATAAACTAAATCACGGAGAGATAATGGAAGGCGAGAAAAGATATTATCAAGTGAAATGGTGCTGACTGTCGGGGTTTGAGATGCATGTGTTTCGAATGACATGTGACATAGCTGCTTCACATGCGATCGGTTTGCCTGGATCTGTCGGAAAGTCTCCAACAGTGTGTGTTTCTCTCTGTCCCTACTGGGAGAAGGGAAGAGGTTAGCGACAACGCCCTCGCAACAGTTAAGGATCAAGAGCTTGAGGACCTGCCACTCGGCCATGTCTGGATCGGGGATGGACATCCAAGATACACAAGAGACTAAACCCTAAACCCTAAACCCCTAAAGTGTTGGCTTGCGGAGCTTGGTAGAGAGAGCCTTCCAGTCGATGTTCCATCGAACTGCTTCGGTTTGGCTGCGATCAGAACTGACCTGCTAAGAGGCTCAAGCCAAGATGTAGCAGCCCCCGTCCCTCCTGAGAGCGTCGAAGTCTACGTTCAGGTGTGGTGTCTACTCACTACCTGTATGTAGGTTTTTGCCCACTAGCTAGGCTGCTTAACCCCGCTTTGTGGCTAGGATCCGGGAAAACAATAATCGAAATACAGGTGCAACGTCCCGAGGGTCTAGGCCAGGTTCAAACAAAAGCCGTTTTCGTGCCTACAACCTCGTGGGACTGTTGCGGAGGCATTGAGCGAGCTGGTGATCCTGAATGCACTCCCATGACTTTACGGGCAGCTTTGCCTGGTTGTTATTCAGTTGGCCGCGGTGTGGGGGGTCAACAGATTGCGGGGTGCAGAATGTCATATTATGTTTTGTTACAGGCTACATGAGCGAGGGTTAGGGGCTGGTTGAACACGCGCTTCGGCTTTTGGGTTAGTTCACAGCTTTAACATGGAAAAAACCAGTAGTAACCCCAATGTTTGAGCCAAGTCGTAGCGTGTTTGTCGGTGTTGAGTGACTCCTGGAGTCAGGCCATTTTCAATGGCCGTTGCAGTCTGAATGTTACGCCCTAGGTTCATTCGCTCTTGTGGGCTCTTTGGTTGAGTTCTGTGTGCGTGTCTGCGGGCACCGGTCACGTCGGAGATTTAAGTTCAGAGGCTCAGTATAAAGCAATATGGTTGCAGCTTGGGGCTGCTATCCCGTTGCCGGCTCGAAACCCTAAACCCTAAACCTCGAGCTCCATCCCGTACCCAGTCCGCAGCCTTGCGCCCGGAGACCAGCAGAGGAGAGCAGCATTTGGTCCGAATATGTCGCGAACATCAACGCCACACACACAAACACACACACACACACACACACACACACACGAATACCCCCATGTCGAGTTTAGGGTTTAGGGTTTAGTATTAATTAGGGTTTAGGGTTTAGGGTTTTGCAATATATCTGGGTTTAGGGAGTTTAGGGTTTAGGGTGTATCCCACCATGACTATTGGACCCATTTTTGCATCGTCCAGGGCCTCCAAGCCTCCTAATTTGCCGAGGCCGAGTGCAAGTTCCACGACGACAGCCTTGTGTTCAAAGGCGCGGGCCGACCTATATAACTAGGGACTTTGAGATTGTAGAGTTTTGAGGCTTAAGCGTAAGGTTTGGAGATTTCCTTCGTGTTGATCGCGAGTTTAGGGAGGTTTCAGTGTAGGGTCCGAAATTTTTACCAATTCTATTTTGGGGGGTTCCTTACTATAATCACAGCATAATGGGCCCCAAAAACCCTATTCTAAGCATTCAGGCCCCTAAACCCTAAACCCTTACAGTACTCCTTTTAAGGGACCCCTTTAAAACAAACCATATAGTCTAATTCTTCAGGTCCATTTATTCGGGCGTACGGTTCAGGGTTAGGAACCTTCTGGGCAGACTCTTGGAGACCTAGCGGCGGGCGGAGGTCCGAGCTGCGGCGGCCGGTTCCGCCGGTTTCGCCTTCCCCACCCGAGCAACGTTTGTAAACCCTATGAATAAAAGACCCCCGAAAAGCTTTAAACTTTGAATCCCGATCTTCTAGACCCTAAACCCAATAAAACCCTAAACCCCTTAACCCCTTAACCCCTGGACCTTCAACCCTACTTCCCGTTTTTCAGGAGGAGGCAGCTGGATTGCCAACTTTGCACCAACGGTGGCTGCCGCACCGTCGGCTTCCATTTGGCCCTTTGATAGGTTTTCACCCTGAGTTTCCCCAGCTGAGGGTTCAAGGTTGAAGGTTTCGGGGTTAGGGTTAGATTGTTGAGGATTTAGTTTTAGGTTTGGGGATTATAGGATTCGGAGTCCCGGAGGGCTCATACATCACCGCAGTATAGAGTTTTGGGTGACTCTGTACCGCCCAGGCAGTGTAACCGGTGTTGAGTTAAATGCGTCTCACGGAGGAAGTGTTGGAGGGGAGGACGGCTTAGATGGTCTTTTCCGTCCTCCAGTCCCAGAATCCTAAGGGTCCATGTACCCATGTAGTATATCCTTAGACACTTATCAGTATACTTAAATCGGAGCTACATTAAGGCCAAGGTATATACTATGTGTACTCATTAGAGGAATCTTTCTCAAGCAGCCTCTTGAGCTTCACCCAGCTTAGAACGAGCCCTAAGTTCAGGCTCGCCCCGAAGTCTGGCGACGATATGTCCCGAATGCTCCACGCCCATCTATGCAAAACCCTGACCCAAACCTGAGCTCCCCCAACAGTTCTAGACGCAGCCCCCTAAACCCTAAACCCTCTACACCCTAAATCCCGAAACCACTAAACCCCCAAACCCCTAAACCCCTAAACCGCAAATCCCCAACCCCTACATTTCCGTGAACTTCCTTCCTCCAACCGGAAAACGCGCGAACCGAGGCTCCCTAGAGCCCCTTCCTGAACAGGGACCCAGAGGACCCAATGCACCTCATTTAAGGAATGTAGACCTTAAGAATTCTAGGGGCCCATAGAGGCCCTAAGATGGTGATGTTATGATGTAAGGTATTTTCCTCAAGTAAGGGGTTTAGGGTATAGGGGCCCTAATATTCTGATTTAAGGTATATTCCTTGGTTAAGGGGTACTGGGTTTTTGTGGATATCCAAGGCACTCTACGAGCGCTTCGGGGGGAAGGGCGGCACTGTGTATGACGCTGGTACGCAATATTCGGGGGTTTCTATTTTGGGGGGGGTCTCTTTAAAGTATCCTCAAGGGCAGAGGGCTGTGGGCACATTTCACCCTCACTGGCCACTGGCAGCCCCCTCGTGAGCGAAGCTGGGCCGGTAGTTGCAGTTGCTCGGGCAACGAAACAGCAGCTAATACAGAAGACGGAGCAGGTACCCAGCAGGAAAATCAGCAACGGTGCCTGGTTTGCTGGCCAGCATGCTCAAGGTCCCAAGGTAGGGGCAAGAGGCAGGCATGCCCCCAAGTGGAGTGGAGACACAGACTGACATGAGCTTTTGTTTAAACTCCTAATATCCGCCTGCCCTATATAACCTCCAGTTAAGCAATTTGGACTATGCACCTCATCCGCATTTGAGTTCAAATCTAAGGATTGTGCAGCGCTCGACCCGTAACCTGAACTAGACGCCACGCCTGTCACTCCAGCTAGCACTCCCGCTTGAGTGCAGGGTTCAGGCTTTGGGTTTAGGGCACTCCCGCTTCTTTGCAGAGACCCTTTGCAGGCCTGTGCAGACCAGTCAAGCCGTACCCTACATCTTACACTGCTCTACATCTGAAAATGCCGAACCTTACATTCCTCGCGTTTGTGTCGTGCAACCCTAAACCCTCAACCTTACTTTATACCCCTTATACAAGCCCTAAGCCCTACCCTAAGCCTGCAGCACTTACCCTAAGCTTCCAAACTCGGACAGCATCAATTTGCTAGGACGTTGTTGAAGTCGAGGCTGCCGTTTGCAAGAGTGCTCCCCGACCGTTGATTTGCACCTCCGGAACCTGTGAGCTCTATGGTAAATTCAGGGCAATGCAACGAACGCACTTTGGGCAGAGCATGAGAATATATGTGTGTATATATATATATAACTATTGCATGTCGAACTATGTTTGAGAAATATCTCCTTATAGTATGATTCTGGATCTGTGCATGTATTTTATTTTGGCGTGCTTTGTTGCCCCTTTTTGCTCCCTCCCTCCCCTCCTGCCGTCCCTCCCTCCCTCCCTCCCTCCCTCCCTCCCTCCGTCCCTCCCCCTCTTTCCGGGCCCTCGAAAGCTATGTGTACTGTATGTGTGCAACACACTTAGTGTGCAAGCCTGCGCGGCCAGCCTGTGTTTGGCCTGGCGAGATTACGAAGGCACCAATCGGACCTGGGCCGATGACGGCTCACTGGCCCGCTGGTGCTTGCGCACATCGATGTCTGGTACCCGCCTGCCGGTGAGAGCTTTGCATGTCCGGGAATCCTTGCCGGAGGCGGTTGACACATCGTCTGCTGGCTGCCTGACATCCTTTAACTGGGCGGTGTTAGCACATGATCTGCCGAAATTTGAGAACTTTCGTTTCTCTTTTGCAAATGCATCCCAACAATCACCATTGAATTTTCCGGACATGCATCCGGACATGCTACTGCTACAGGCGGTCAGTAAGCCTTGCGAGCTACTTGGCCTCCCTGTCTGAGATTTTGTTATCCGTGCCGTCGTCGTTCGCGTTTGGTTCCGTTGCCGGGGTTGCGAGTGCACCACCGCACCCTGCTTGGCATGTGCCGAGGATCCCTCGGCCGGCTGGGGTGGTCGGATGCTGGGGGCGAGCCTTGGATAGAAATAACGAACGGCTTCAGGGCCTCTAGAATATGGCGTCCATCAGGTTGGAAATTGAAATGGTATTGGGTCCAGGATATGTAGGGGACGGAAGTGTTTATTTAGGGTTCAGTGTCTAGTTTTTCGCTTTCTGATCTCCAGATTACGGAGGGCGTTGTTTGGGATTTGAATTTAAGGAATGTTGAGGTTCGAGGCTTGAAAAGTCATGGAATTGCCAAGGTTCTGGCACCCGTATAAACATGTTCTAGAAGAGCGCTCACTCAATTAATTTCTGACAATCCGCAGCCTGTCCATCGAATGCAAAGCCTCCGTCCCTGTGAGACCTTGCCTGTCAGCAACTGTAGTGTTCAATCCCTCAAAGCCTTCCTTGACGTTATAAACTTCAATCCTCAAACCTTACCCCACACACTTTGAACCCTCCAGAGGAAAAGCAGCAAACAAGTACATGCACCGTTTTGCTTGGAGGCGCCTGGCTGGGGTCCGAAAGTACATATCATGCGAGCCGAGCACGAAGACTTTCGAGGGCCTTGAGGCACGACCCCAAACCCAAGACCCTTCAACGTGTCTTTAGTTGGGGGAAGCGATTCTGAGCCCAACCCTCCAGTTCAGGACTTGGTGTTTGAACATCTGAACTGAATGGGTGCTATAAGGATTTTTGACCGGGATTTATAAGGCTTCTGTAAGGGTTCAGGGTTGATTTCGCGGATCAGGAACTTAGAGGTCAATCAACATTCAAGTTGTTTGAGATCTGCCTCTCTCGAAAGACCTGGAAGGCGGACACGTGTAGTTGAAAGGAAACGGGCTGTACGCTTAGCCTTAAGCTGTTTTTTATTATAGTGACTGAAAGTTGCCCAAACCACATCAAGCCAAAGGCAGACATGTGTAAGTCCCGGAGCACTACGCCCCCAACCCCATCCGGAGCATCTTACAGCCCGGGCCCCGAAAATCCTACAGCGCATCGGTGCACATCTCACGAATCCCGAAACAGCTATACAGGCTATACAGGCTCTCAGGCAATTACGGGGGCGTGGGCATTGAACCCTGAAGACTATAGGTCCCAACCTTAAGACCATAATGTAGAGGCCTTAATAATGAGAATAGGGTTTTGGGGCATGTTTTCCCGTATTTACAATGAGGAACCCCCCAGAATAGGTATATAATTATTAAGGCCCCTATATTGATTAATCTAACAGGCTGGAAATGCTGAGTCCGAAGGTCCATCACCTTAAACCCCACCTTCATGAAAAGACAGGAGCTCGCTTCCTTTGCAGCTGGCGACCTGGAGGTTGCCGGAGATAGAAAACACGGGCCCTTGTCCGGGGTCTACAGGCTCATATAAGAGGCCTACGTGTTTGGATAGTCTGGGTTTCATTTGGGTTTAGGTTGGTTTAGGGGCTTTAGGGAAGTGAAATCGGGTTTTGGAGTCTACTTGTTGTTTATCTAGTTTTCCCATGACATAAAGAGGTGCCCTTCCATACATGTGCATGCAAGGCTCTGCGCCTGAACCCCAAGTTCGGCCTTCGACCTGGAAGCAGCAACCAACATGAACAGCCTGTTCATGGCATGTAGTCTTCATGATCGTGTTCTTCTTCTGATTCACATTGCTTCTATTCTCGTTGCAATCCCTGATTTCCGAATCATCATGCATACCACGCACCTGGCATCTGGACCTCTCCATAAAACCGCTTCAAGGCTTATAAACACCCGAACAAAACCCTATGCTGGAAGCAAGTTGCCGAGTCCTGGAAGGTGGACCTCCGCTGCTGCGGCAGCGAGGTGCCGAGACTTCAAGCGCAGCTTTTTGTTAGGGATTTAGTGTCATATAGCAATTCAGGATTTAGGCTTCAGGGGTTCAGGTTTTAGAGTTTAGGAATTTAGGATGTAGGGGCTCAAGGTTTCGGGATTCGGATGTGGAGTTCCTGCCCAGGGCAGCTAGAAAGCCCCCCATATTGCGCGGCTAGCAGATTCAATGTGCCATCGCCACTATTGCTCCGGCTCCGGCCATTCTGCCCCTCAGCCGGAAGCCTCACCCTAACCAGCACCCCCTAAGCACCTTTTAATGGAAGCCTTAGGGTTCTTAAGAGTGGGGACTTGGGCCCTCAATCAGGGGTAGTTGGGGGGTGTTGGAAAGCTGGGTTGTGCAACTTCTCAACAACATTGTGTTTACTTTGGGCCGAGGTGCGGCAGGTTAGATGCATGAACTCGCACCCGTTTCATGGACAAGAACCAAGCATGTAAATGTAGAAATGTGTTCAACTTGTAGAGCCCTGGACCCTCAACCCTGCAAGCCCTAAACCTCATTCCTAATAACAGTTGAACCCTAAACCCCACCACAACCCTAGTTCCCCTAACCGCCCTGACCCTTAAACCTCTTCGCCAGCTCTTCGTTCCTGATGATACCGTGGATTTGGTCTTCACCTCACCGCCGTACTTCAACACGGCGCTCCGGCATAAGAACTTAGAGTTGAGTTGTAATATAGGGGCCTTAATCATTAGAAGGGGGTTTGGGTGGTATATGATACTATAACTATAGCAAGGCACCCCCGAGATCCTATTGTAATTGCTAAGGCCCCAACATTATAAGTTTAGGGTTTAGGGTCTAGGGTTTCTGATGTGGGGTGCAGGGGTGTCTTCATGGTCAGGGATTTAATCTGCGATGCTTTTAAATTCAGCTTTTTCGGATCATGAGGGTTTATCGCTTCGTGATTTAATTTCTAAGATTTAGGTTTTGTAGTGCAGGTTTGGGGTTGAGGGTTGTGGTATAAAGCCCCAAGAGGTTAAATCTAGAAGGCTTTAGTCGGAGGGTCTTCATGGGCTGTGCAGGATCCGGCTGTGGAGCTGAAGTGGATCTAAAGCTGACCTTACCCTAGGGCTCCAGGTACCTAAATAGTAGGTTACTAACCAAATCTTATGCGACCCAAGCCCCGAACCCTAAACCCCACACCTGAAAATCTAAACCCTAAACCCTAAGGCCTGAACCCTGTTTAAGTAACTGGAGTTCGAGGGTCCTAGGGTTATCCTGCAACTCGAAGCACTCAGCGTTGTTGAACGATATCCCTCCTAGTGCGCATCAGGACAGGCAATGCTGCACGGCTGACGTGACAGAGTAGGGCTTACTGCCCAGAGGCTCCTCATATACACCCTGACTCCTAAACCCTGAACCCTAGTATAGTAGTAGTATCTATGGAGGCTCTAGGATGTTCAGGGGAAAGCCCAGGCACCCTGCAGGCAAGTGCAGCAGCACTGACGTTGAATCCTAAACCCTCAACCCTAAACCCTGGCAAAAGCGCCTAAACAAAAAAAATAAAAGAACCCCCCCCCCTCAGCCCCATTCTAAGCATTCTAAGCACTTATAGTGAAACCCTAAACCCTACACCGGCCCTACACCCTAAACCTTAAACCCTAAATTACAAAGCTCCGGAAAGATGCTCGAAGCGCAGGAGCTCTACAGCGATGAGGCGACCCAGAGCCACGTGAAGTTTCCAACAGCCCAGGCCGGGGTCCGTGGGTTAGAGGGTTTAGGGTTTAGGGTTTAGGGTTTAAGGTTTAGGGTTTAGGGTTTAGGGTTTAAGGTTTAGGGTTTAGGGTTTAGGGTTTATAGACGAGTAATATGTGGCCTTAATAATTAGAATAGGGTTCGAACCAATACTGGAGTTTCAGACAATCGGGGCTTCAACATATAATGGAGAAGCTGTTACATTCGGATCCTGACTATATAAGGATGCCACAAATGTTTAATTTTGGTTGAAACTCCCAGAACTCTACTCCCGAAGTGTGTAATTGATAGGGTTTTCTGGTTGAAGGCCGATGGGTTTGGGGCTTCGTGTAGTAGCCGCGAAGCCCAGTTTCCCATCAGCGGTAACCTACGAAATGTGTCCGTCATCCGGGCTTAGGGCGCAGGTTTTTTGCGTTTTGGCCTATCTGGCTCGTCCATCACGGCTTGAAGACGCGAGCGCTTTCGCGGTTCCGCCCTCTTGCCAAGCAAATCGCATGATGACTTATCTCAGAGTGCAATGGAGCCCAGGCTTCATGGGCGATGCTTAAGGAAGGAACATGCCTGAGACTTGCTTGCCTACATGCCTTGGTCGGCTATCGCATGCGAAGCTCCTGTCTTGGTGTGCTTGTCAGCCCCCTCTCCCTCCCCCAAAAAACGCCATGCACAGAAGCGAAGTCTTGATTTCATCGGGCTGCAGCAGTCAAGTTAGCTGTCTTGGATGGGGTCGGCTTGGGACACTGCAAGCTCGCAGGGATGGGTGCAAATGCCATCTTCTGAGCTTGTTGCTTATGTCGCTTCGATTTCTTAGTCTGTCGTCTCCAACTCCTGAAATCAGGTTCATCTGGAGGATCCCACATGGAGAGGGCGTGGAATCCAAGCCGTCTTCGGAGAAACCCCTAAGTCTTGATCTGAGGGACAAGCAAGCCCCAGCCCTACACCCGATTATGCATGCGAATTTGCACCTAGATGGGGGGTGGTCAACCTTTTGGGTACCATTCTATAGCCGGCAAGCAAAACCCGTGCAATCCGACTCCTAGATCCGGGCTACTGCCACACTTAGTTCAGGGTTTAGGGCTTAGGGTCTAGGGTTTAGGGTTTAGGGTAAGCCACAATGCCTGCCTCCCAATATTCCCCAAACACGGAAACCAAAAGTGCAGAAGCGGAACACCATCCTCCTGCCAGCTGCGGGGTGTACCCGAAATCCTAATGCCCTGAGCCCTCGACCGTAGACCCTAAGCCCTATAACCCTATAAACCCCAAACCATGAACCCTATAATTAAGCCCTAAACCCTAAATCCTATAAACCCCAAAACCCCAAAACCCTAAACCCTATAAGCCCTAAACCCAAAGCCCTATAACCTCAACCCTTAACCCTATACATCTTACAAGCCCTAATTCGGGGCCCCTAAACCCTATAAGCCCTAAACCCCAAACCCTAAACCCAAAACCTAAACCCTAAACCCTAAACCCAAACCCTAAACCCTAAACCCTAAACCCTGTAACCTCACAGAAATCAGACCTGGCGCCTGGGCTTTCTGGAACCCACTCTTCGGAATGCGGCGGCGGCGCTGCGTCCGGGAGGACCTCTCTCTGGCGTGTTTGTTGGGAGGACTTAGGGTCTATAACATAGGGCTTGGCTTATAGGGTTTAGGGTCTAGGGTTGTTGGTTTTGGGGTTTTGGGCTTGGGCTCTAACTATGCCCTTTCGGGCTAATGGGTTCATGAGTTTACGGGTTGGCAGGTTCACGGATTCAGGTGTGCACGGTTGAGGGTTTAGTGTGTAGGATTTAGAGTATCCCTGCAGAGGGCCAGTGCCGTGTTCATGCACGCAAGAGCCTTGAAAGGTTCCCCTAGTAGGGCTTAATTAATGGGGACTGATACGGTGGGAACTGACGCTGGCTCAGAGAGCCTGCAACTTTTGCTCCTGTCTCAGCATCACGGATTTTTGCAGGTTTTTTTCCAGTCTGCTTCTAGTGACTGCGAACGGTAATTGTGTTCGGGAAGCCGGCGGGGAGCTGACGCGTTATAGGGTGGTGCGTATGGCTTATTTTGTTGCGAAAGATTGCCGTCATTACTGTTCAGTCTTTGGCGAAGCTATTCCGAACGATTCCAGGGTTTTCGCAAGGGCTTTACTGCTTCCACCCGGAATGCTATGGTTACCAGTTCAAGACCGATTCCACAAAGTGCACGCCAGTGCCTGCGAAATAAGCCCGCATGTATTCCTATTTGTTCTACATGTCTTCCATCCCGGATCCCAAGACTACGGTTGGGGACTTTAGACTTCAACACGTCTATCTCCGTCTGTCTCCGGTTCAGGGTTCGATATCCTTGTGCCTCCTGCAGGATACTTTCTCTTAGCGCTGACAGCGAGACGAACTCATCGTCGTGCGGGTCTGGACGCTCGGCCCTTTCAATGTCTACACCACACGGTTCAGGGTTGAGAATCCGGCCCCGGTCTCAAAACAGACCGAAGAGATTATGTAGCATGGTATTGGGCAGTAAAGACCCCGAAACTGGGGATCTGGCCGCGTCAGCTAGTAACCAGTTTTCAACTGTATACAAAGACTTCCAAGGACGGTGTGTAAGGCTAGATGAGGGCAGGGATTTATGGAGGGCTTCTCTGATTCCGTAAGTGTGTAGGTAGTTTGTCGGCTCGACTGCCCAATTTCGCCTCCCCGCAAGCGTAAGAGTGAACGCCTCTTAGTTCCTAGACCCTACAACCCACAACCCTAAACCCTAAAACCCCAAGCCCTAAATCCTAAAGACCCCCAAAGCCCGGAAGATTAGGATCTCGAAGCAGACGTGCAAGAGATCGCAGCGACATTGGGCCTGCAGCAGGACCGTAGCTACACAGTTTGTGGTGTGCGCCAAAGTGGGGGTTTTCTTTATTGATAAAGCCCTATAAGATCCTGAGAGCCTTCATGACGACATAGGGTATTATGACACTAAACTCACTCTTCAATCTGAGGTTTAGGACTAAACCCTATGAGCTCTACAATGTATCGTGAACCCTATAAACTCTATACACCTTAGACCCTAACTCATAAGCTGTAGGGCCGACCCAGGCCTGACCCATTGGAGAATGCTTCTGAGGGCAGGATTTTGATCTTTCAGGGTTGTGGGGTTTAGGTTTTAGGGGTGCAAGGGGTTGAATATAGCGGTTTAGGGATTTTGGGTTTAGGGTTTCAGGCCACACGGAAGTCCCTTAAATTTAGCGTGCAGTCGCTTTGAGCTGGGTGTCCTTCCAAGCTCGCAGCGTTTTCGTTTTTTAGCTTTAAGCAGCAAGTCCCGCTGCGCCGTACCATTACCAAACATAGATGCTGGTGCGAATTAGTATTTGTGTTCGTCTGTGCAGCATGCCCTCTGCGTCACAAACAAGCTTGTAAGCTTGGCTTCCAAGCTACCCATAGACCGCAAAGTAGTTGCTTTTTGGGGTTACTTTATAGGATTCTATATATGAACACCCAAAAGGAACTACTTTTTTAGGGCCTATAGGTAAGTTCTAAGGCCCCTGCGTTACTCCAGGAGGGCACGGTCTGGATGGAGAAGGGTGCTTTCGACGAGCAGCCCCGACCCGTCTTCGTCTGGCAGAAGCCAAAAGCGTTTTTGCGAGAGTGGATTCAGATGACTTTGTCTTTAGGGTTGGGGCTTTGGGCTTTGGGGTTTAGGGTGTAGGGTTTAGGGTCTACCCATAGGCCCCAAAGTAGTTCCTTTTTGGGGTTACCTTGTAGGATTCCATATCTGAACCCCAAAAAGGAACCTCTTTAGGGCTTATGGGTAGAGTTGAGAGGGCTCCTTCGGCGTGTGTGCTTCTGTGTCAACGGCTTCAAAGGGATTGGCCGACCCTAAACCCTAAACCCCTAAACCCTAAACCCTACACCCCATAAATCTCCAAGTTGTAGCAAAAGTATTCCTTTGCAATATAGGGGCCTATACTTGATTACCTATACTATTTTGGGTGGGTTCCTTATCATACTTATAGTATAATATACCCCAAAACCCTATTCTAATATTCAGACTCCTAAACCCTAAACCCTTATAGTAACCCTTTAAGGAGCCCTTTAAGGGAACCCCCAAACCCTATTCTAATCATTAAGGCCCCTACATTATGTGCATTTCATGGGTGCCGTGTTTAGGGAGATTCAGGGACCAGGGACAAGGCAGGCGCAACAGTCCGACTCAAATCATGAAACGGTTTTCGGGTTTTAGGGTTTAGAGTGTCAGCGTTTAGGGTTTTAGGGTTTGGAGTTTTGGGGTTTAGGGTTTTAGGGTTTAGGGTTTAGGGGACGCTGAAACAAACTACAATACTTGTGGCTCTTATGCCACATGACACTGCGCCGCCCCGGTGCCTCAATGCCCCAAAGCAGCACCCAAAGGGTCCATGTACTCATATAGTATATACTTAGACCCTGAAGTACCTAAATAGGAACTACATTAAGGCCAATGTATCTTCTATATGCGTACATGGACCCTTAGGGTCCGTGACTCTTTGAAGCCCGGCACAGAACACCTCAAGAAGCCGACCACCTCAGCCCGGCAAGAGCTGCCAAACACCGAAGCATAGGGGCCTAAAAAGATACCTATATTATTAATATTTTTTTTTGGGGGGGGTCCTTATTATATTTAATACTATTTTGGGGGTTCCTTATCATAATTATAGTATGATATACCCCGAAACCCTAATTATTAAGGCCCCAACAGTATCCCGATAAAAGCAAAGCCAAGCTCCATACTCCGGATGCTTAATCACAAGCCCCGGAGGAGCTTAAGCCCTAAACCCTACACCCCAAAACCTCAACCCTCAACCTTAAACTCCAAACCCTAAACCCTAACCCTAAACCCTCAACCTTAAACTCTAAGCCCTAAACCATAAACCCTCAACCTTAAACTCTAAACCCCAAACCCTAAACCCTAACCCTAAACCCTCAACCTTAAACTCTATATAAGCCCTAAACCTCAACCTTAAAACTCTAAACCGCAAGCCCTAAACCCTAACCCTAAACCCTCAACCTTAAACTCCGTATAAGCCCTAAACCTAAACCCTCAACCTTAAACTCTAAACCCTAAACCATAAACCCTAACCTTAAACCCTCAACCTTAAACTCTGTATAAGCCCTAAACCTCAACCTTAAAACTCTAAACCGCAAGCCCTAAACCCTAACCCTAAACCCTCAACCTTAAACTCCGTATAAGCCCTAAACCTAAACCCTCAACCTTAAACTCTAAACCCTAAACCCTAAACCCTAACCGGCCCTAACCTTAAACCCTCAACCTTAAGCTCCACATAAACCCTAAACCCCTATCAGCCGGAAATCTCCGTGAGAACCGCAGAGCTCGTTTCCAGCTCTCTTGGGGGGCGCTCGGATTCCTTCGCCATGCCCGCGTGGCCATGGTAACCTTGCGTGGAGCCACTAGGTTTCTAACCCAAAGGGTCCATGTACCCACATAGTATATACTTAGACCCAGAAGTACCTAAATAGGAACTACGTTAAGGCCAGTGTATCTTCTATATGAGTACATGGACCCTTAGGGCCTTAGGGTAAGGGTTCAGGGTTAAGGGTTCAGTGCTTTTGGAATTTTGGAGGGTTCGGGTTTGGGGGTTTCGGGAGCTGCCGTGGTTGATCTTCGGCAACTAAACCCTTGAAACCCCCATAGAGCCTTCAGAGAGCTTTATCAAAATCTCATGCAAGCCGTGCGAGTCTGCGAGGAACCCTTACAGGAACCTAAGCCTTTATAGGGTTTCAGGATTCAGGGATGATTTCGCATAAAGGTCTATAGCTGTGAGATTCCCAAACCTGTACACCCTTCTGCGGTGGTTTGGGACTTGCGGGTTTCGCGACTCGGTGAGAAGGGCAGGGTGGGGAAGGGGTGGGCTTAGAACGCGGAGGGTAGCGTGCGGTGCTTCGCAAGTCTGCCTTCAAGTAAAGCAGCATCCTACCATGAACCTTAAGCCTAAGCCGTACAAGCCCAAACTGCACCCTCAGCCCTATGAGCCTTAAGCCCCGAACCTACCGATACAGGAACCTATTGTAGCAATATTATAACTTCCCCAAGACTTATTCGATTTATGAAGGTCTTTGTATGACTCCTTCTACAACCTTGCTAAACCCTCGCAGAACCCTATGAGTCCGATTCTAAGCATACAGGCCCCTGTACAACGCGTCATGAAGCTCTTCGCGAACCTGAGAGCCCTAGACCCTAAACCACTAAACCCTATACCACTATACCCCCCCCTTAAACCCCTAAAACCCAAACCCCTAA
>CAJNDV010014736.1:16076-27088 GCA_905221635.1 Symbiodinium sp. CCMP2456
AACCCCTAAAACCCAAACCCCTAAACTCTAAAGCCTAAACCCCTATAAACCCTTAAATCCCCAAAAATCTAAACCTCCTGCCTAACCCTAAAGGTCCCTGTGCTATCCCTTTGAAGGGCCCTTCTTCTCTCTTTGGCAAAGCCAGTAAATTTCAACTAATGAAAATGAAATAGCGCTGAATAAATACATGAATGAACAAATACTACCTTAAAAGATAAAGAAACCAACACATCAACACACGAATATTTACAACAAGCATGTATGCACACAAACAAACACAAACACGCGTTCAAGCAAGCAAACAGGTATAAACATAAAAACAATCGTATATATATATATATACACACACATACATACATACCTGCATACATACACAGTTCATCCTTTGACAGGCATCCTTGAGAAGTACCGACCTTTCTCAGCTTAGCTTCTGAGCCAATCTCGCATCTCAGGCGCAGCTCTTTGCCGTTGCTTGCACACTTCACAAGACCCTCGCTGGGTTTCTGAAAGTTTTCGTTTTCCTTTTTGTAATGCTGGGCTTGGCATAGGGTTTGCGGGCGGCTTTGTTTTGGGGTGTTTGCGGGGTTTGAGGCGTCAGGCTTTTTGGGTCCCGGACTCTTCAGAGTCTTGTGTCGCAGGGTCTTGGAGGTCTAGCGTCGAAGAGTATCTTCCGAACAGTAGAGTTGTGGGGGGGGGGGGTTTAGCGAGCAATTGATTCCTTAAAATATCGAGAGGCAAGAGTAAGATCCTCCATACTCCATACAAGAACCCCCGGCCAGAAATCCGCAAACCTGATGAACTCCATGTTGGAAACAGAGAAGCCCCAGTCCATAATGTGGGGTTGTGAACACATAGCAAACAGACTGCTTTTGTAGGGGTTTGGGTTCATTTAATCCAGCCATAGTCAAAAGGTTGACCTTCGTTGGGCTAGAGTACTGAGGATTGAACCCGCTATTTTTCTCGGCATCAAACCCAAAGCCCTCCAGCAAGCGAGGATCCATGCCATCAGGGAACCGGCCGTCCTGGATGACGAGACTTTCATCAAACAGGAGGACCAACTCAATGGTTGCCATGGACGACTTAAAATATAGGATCCAAAACTCAGGTGCGTTTCGGTGCATGTGTCTGGTGTTGAATGTTGGGGCGTGTGTTTATTTTCCTCTCGCTTTGCTTAGGCTTTGCTTCCTCGCCTGCAACCTGTTTTACCTGTTGAAATCATGGTCCTACATGGTCCTCCAGTTTGTGCGTTCATTGATTCCCATGAACTTCGTGATTTGTCGTTTGAGGGCATTTTCGTGATTGTGCTTTGGACCTGCTGACGCAGAAAGCGAGATTAGTGACAATGCTGACTACCAGGTCTGGTCCCGCGACAACTCAAACAGTTGTCGCTGTTGTCTGCTGTGGGTGACATGAGCATTGAGCTCTGATTACTGAACGCCGTCATGGCACGATCTTCTCATAGCGGGGTCCAGGTTTGAATCCACATTCGCGGATTTGGGCTTGAGACGCAAGGTCTTGCTTTTCCATGTATTCCCTGAGCTTCGCTAGTACTTGCTGGCCTTGCGGCAACTATACCTGAGACTCCCAAACGCCGCGGTCCCAAGCCCTGTGCCCATGCAAGCTCCCTTCGAAGCGAGGACGAGCCGCTTGTGAAGTCGGTCAACGAAACGCAGCTGAAGGCTTGGACTTGGAGTTGGGCTTCGCAAAATATCAGTACTACTATACTATAATGGTACTATAACAGTACTATAATAGCACTATAATGGCACTATAATGGTACTATAATAGTACTACTATAACAATAAAAAAAACAAGCCCGGGCGGCAAGGGCCAAGGCAAAAGCCTCAGCACCAAAAGCACCGAGGGACCAAGAAGTCTGCCGTTGATGAAAAATGCCGTCTGGGCAAAGGATGACAGCAAATTGGGGCTCAGAGCCTGGAGTTTATAATATAAACACCATATTTTGGTATAGTAGTGCTATTCTAGTACTCTTATAGTTGTATGTTCTGATCTAGTAGTACTACTCCTGTTTTTTATCGCTGCAACTTTACCAGAGTTCGTGTTGCTGTTGCTCGAGCAGGCGATTCTGGGCGCCTACGGCCAGCAGTTTCAGTTGGAGAAAAGCCTGGAGGATGTCTTAAAAGAGAAGAATGGAGGCACCTGAGGGTCCTGAGGGCGTCATGCCAAGATCCAATACATCGTCAGACACCAAGACCCCTTCGTCCGAAGCAAACTGAACGACAGGCAGATGTCCAAGTTCTGGAGCTTGGGAGAACAAGGCACGCAGGGGTCGGAAGAATGATTCTGATGTTCGTCTAGTGAAGTGGGTTTAGGGTTTAGGAGTTTAGTGTCCCTTATATGCATCATCATGGTCTAATTAACCGACACCCAAACCCAGTTCTAACTCTTATGAAGCCCTTGAATTACTCACTTACTATGCCTAACATCCTTCACGGTTTTTTGCTTCGCGTAGGAAGCTCGTGAGCTTGCGGGTTTCTGGGCTTCGAGCAGTCGGTGCACTGTCGCCGCAGAAACACATGGGCTTAAGGACCATCGGCGCACCCTCATGGTCTATGGCTCATATCCTATAGTTGGTTGACTCAGTTCCCCACTTACCCAACCTCTAACAGATTTTGGGCATTATAGTTTAGGGGTACTCTGAAAGTTTTCTTGGGGAAGTAAGTTGAAAGTTAAGGATATAGAGCCCCAATCAGATGCAGGGTCCTGTGGTCCGTTCGGATTGCGGTTTGGCATCCAGCTGCCCCCCCAAAGCTTAGGGGATGTGTCTTGTCCCCCAAACCCTAAACCCTGAACCCTGAACCCTATCAACCCCAAACCCGAAACCCTTGTCGGCTTCAATTCGGCCCCGGCTTACAGGAGGTTTCTGCGGCTTTCGGCTTTGTTGATGAAGAAGTTTTCTGGAGTTCAAGCCCCAAGTTTTAAAGGATCCTTGGTACTGCTATGGGGGGGAGTTGACTTGCCAAAGTCATGGTACCATACCTCCTTATTATAGAAGCCCTACATGGGCCTAGATTCTACTAACCCTAAACCCTAAACCCTAAACCCTAAACCCTAAACCCTAAGCCCTAAACCCTAAACCCTAAACCCTAAACCCTAAGATGGGTACTTGGGATCCTGAGGTTCAGGTCTTTCGGTTTTCTGTGCTTGGGGACTTCATAGTTGTCGAGCTCTAGCTGAAGGTCAATCCTATTGTCTGCTCTCTACCAGGACCCCCCAATGGCCCTTTAATAGAGCCCTTATGGTCCTTAATAGTGGGTATTTGGAGAATAATAGAGGGTAGTTGGGGGGTCTAGGTATGTCTCTATTCGTCCATCGGAAGTGCAGAATCCAAGCCGCTGGTTTGCAGCCCCGAGCTCCATGTGTCAGGCTCTCTTGAATTTAGGGTTTAGGGTTCAGGGTTTAGGGTTTAGGGTTTAGGGTTTAGGGTTTAGGGGTTTGAAATCCGTCATTAGCATGTCTCCAACGCGCTGCAGCCTCGGACACTGATGACTACTGCACGCATTCCTGGATTGCAAGCTCCAGGCAGTGAGATATTCATCTAAAGCCGAATCCCTCCGTCGTAGAGTTCTTGTCTTGTCTGAGCAATCCTCGCAGGGATGCGATCCTGTCCCTTCCGAGTTGCAACAGCTGAAATGCTACTTGGCAGCTCAGTGTGTGGGGGAAGCCAGAATCGCAACCATACTGGTAACTAATAACCATCGTGGTAGTGACCGTAGTGATTTGCCATGCGTCCTTCAATATTCGCTCTGTCTTTCAGCTTGCAGCGATAGGTCGTAGATCGGAGCTGGTAGTCGGATTTCAAAGTGCCTGTAGAGGTGCAGGGCCTCGGGTTTAGGGTACAGCGGCTATCAAAAACAGAACTCATAAGGTCTATAACCCGAACAATCCCTGACGCCTAAGCAAGGCTTCGGGTTCAAGGGTTTAGGATTTCAGGTTAACTTTCTGATAACCGATGCGCGGAGTCCGATCCAGGAGTTCCCAAAGCAATCTTATCCGAATGCTGGTGCTGCCGTGTTTCCGCTTGCTTCACTGGCTTTTTGGTGTTTATCCTCGTGCCCCAAATCAAAGGTTCGGGAATACCACCACTATTCATCCTGTTTCCGCTTGCTCATTCTGGGGTATATTATACTGTAACAAAAAAAGGAACCCCCAAAACCCTATTCTAATTATTAAGGCCCCTACATTAGCTTTGTTGGGGTTTACTGTATACAGCGCATACTTACCCAGGACGTAACCTCACAGTTCCAAGCCTGCTGTCATGCTCTCCGAAATGCCATCCCGAGCAGTCCACTTACCTGCACATCAGAAGGGTCTGATGTACAGAACCCTACACCCCACACCCAAAACCCTAAGCCCGAAACACCAGAAAAAGTAAAAGTTGTCTAGATGGGGATCTTTCAGGGTTCGATAAGCAAATTTTACAGTGGATCTATTTTGGGTTTAAAGAGCGTCCTATATAGTGAGTTTAGGGTACACCGTAGTTTGCACATTTATACATGGATGCATCGGGCATATGTGCTCAAGATATTTATATAATTTGTGCGTGGGCAAGAGCCGCTGAAGATGCTGAACCCTAAACCCTAAACCCTAAACCCCTGAGGCAAGTGCCCTATGCACCGCAGATGCAAAAACCTGGACGAGCTCCCAGGCCGGTCCCTCGAGAGTTTAGCGTTTAGGGTTTAGGGTTTAGGGCCCAAAACCGCTCAACCCTAAACCCTACACAACTAAACCTCTAAACCCGTAGCACTACGGTTGATGATCTAAACCCTGCATTACCATAATCCCCATAGTTTAGGGTCCTTACTGTAAGGTAGTGCAGGATTCATATCATCAACAGCAGATCCTGGACAGAGGTGCTAAATCCGTGCAACTTTCTTATAGATCCTTTCAGCTTAGAGGCATTGAGGCTTGGATCCGGGCTGGCATGTTAGGGTTTATAAGGTTTAGGGTTTATAACGTTTACGGCTTCGGGTTTATAGGGCCTTGGGTTTACATGGTTTGGGGTTTATAAGGTTTATAATAGGGTTTAGGGTTTGGGTTTAGAGGCAGTCATGTAACCCTAAGTCTTCATGTGCCTACATAGTATATACTTCGGCCCTGAATGGGTTCCTATTGAATTACCTACAGGGCTAAGCATCTACTATATTTAGACACTTGAAGCCCCGAGGAGTTATAGTACATACCAAAGCCTTTAAGTCCTAACCGAAAGGGTCCGAAGGACCCAATAACAACGTATCTGGGTTTAGAGGTGTAGTTATTTAGCTTCCTGTTTGGGAGAGTATATGAGTACTAGGTACTTGCACCCTCGAACCCTAAATTGCGAAACCCCTAAAGCCTCTGAACCCTGAACCCTAAACCCCTGAAGCCCCCAAGCCTCTAAACCCTGATCCCTAAGCCCCTACTAAAGCCCTAAAGCCCTAAAGCCCTAAAGCCCTTGGGTTAAAATTGGCAACCAGAGCATGCGCTCTTCGCCTGCCTGCAGGGCTCGAAGACGAGCTGACGCTTGGCTCGGCCATGCGTCTCTATGCTGGTAGCTGCGACTTGGTCAAGCAGAGATCCTTCTCGACTGCGTGTTTTTGGTTCTGAGTTCCTAATCTGTTGAAAAGGGAGACCCTGATCGGGAAGCCATCTTTCGAAATCAAAACAGGCTTTTAATGTCATCAGCTAAACCCTAAACCCTGAACTTTAATCCCTAAACCACAGCCCCTAAATCCTAAACCCTGAACTTTAAACCCCAAACCCTATAGCCCCTGAACCCCAATAGTCCTTCCCTGCCGAGAGCTAAGGTGAGTACAAGGACTCCTGGAAGAAGACGGCCCTGGGCGTGATGATAGCCATCATCGCTTCCTGCCAGTTCCGGTTGGTAGGATTTAGGGCTTTATACGGATTCTCTGTTTAGGGGGTTTAGGGTTTAGGGTGTGGGGCTTAGGCTTGATAAGGAGTTTGGATTTATATAGGGGGTTTGGGGTTTGGGGCTTTGTAGAGGGGTCAGGGGGTCTGATAATTTGAGCAGGATTTCCGGAGTTATGATGAAACGTGGCTTGAGCTCTTGGGTGTAGGCTTCATGTGCGGGTTAAGGAGCAGTAGAAGCTTTGGAGGGTTCCAACAGCAGATCCAGGAGAGAGAGCTTACCTCGCTTCGACATCTAGGGCTTCGGGGGTTAGGGGTTTAGGGGCTTATACTTAGGGGAACTTAGAAATAATTTTTAATCTTTGGCTATTATAAACCCTAAGAAGCACCTAAAATTATAATTTTTGCTAGGGGTCTAAGTTCGGTATAGTGTAGATTAAGGGTTTAGGGTCCCCTCATATGAGCATTTAGGATTTGAACCTCGTGTTTGGGCCCGAGCCTAATCGCCAAAAGCCAAGGTTACCTTGGGCGTGTGGCATCTTGCTGGCACGAAGAAGATTCGGGATCGGGAACTGGAAACCCCTTAATCTGCGAACTTCGAGTGTTTGATATGGGTTATTTAGGGTATAGGGGGTTTAGGGTATAGGGGATCCACCGAAAGTGAGTGGCACCGTGAGTCACGCTTGCCGGGTCAACTGCTGCAACTTCCGAGTGCATACACAAGAATTGCTGATCCGTAGCAAGGATTTTCATGATCTTGGGCTCGATATGGGGGTTTCCGAAAAGAGGGGACCCTAATATAGTACCCTAAATAATAGGATCCCTATTATAAGGACCCCAAAATAAGGTACCCCTATTTTTCTGAAACTCCCATATTCCATATATTTCCGAACTGACGCACTGAAGTGCGCCGAGCGCCGAATCCTTGACCCCCTGACAATTAAAGCGCAAACCTCTACGGTGAGTTTACCCAAAGGGTCCATGTACCCATATAGTATATACTTAGACCCTAAAGTACCTAAATAGGAACTACATTATAAGGCCAATGTATCTTTTATATGAGTACATGGACCCTTAGGGTTACGTATACAGAGCCGTCAAGCAGCTTCTGCAGAGATGAGTGTCTCGGCTCTGAGCCGAGGAAAGACTGACACAGAAGGTCTCACATTTCTCAGCTTCTGAGATGATGCCTAAACCCTAAACCCTAAACCCTAAACCCTAAACCATGCTTCTACAAGAAAAACTCCAAACTCCAAACCTAGCATCTTGAACCTCCTAGCTTTTCCGACTGTCACGGCCCAGGAGCCTGAAAGAAGTTTGACTTGTGATCTGCTATATAGCTCAGGTGCGTCGTCCGCAGAGATGTCCGGAAAGGTGGCTCATGTTGCATGAAGTGGCCGACAGTGCAATCCGGTGTCAACATGACAGATTCGGCCTGCGCGTGAACGAACAGCTTAGGCAACTGCAGCGACGAACTCGTATTCAACAGTTTTACCTGGTGAGTTCCTAAACACCATTTACGTTACACATCTTCCTAATATGCAAAATCAACCTGCAAGCCACCGCCAGTACTCTTGTAAAGCTTGAAACCAACATGACTTGACCCACTTTCCGTAGAGACGGTGGGAACAAGGCCGGAGTGATCAAAACGGCAGTTCGTCACTTCACCCTAAGGCTCCTGGACCCCCATAGTGAAAGCTCGAATCTTAGCCCCAAAAAGCCCAAACCTTCCCCTAGAAAGCCCGTATCCGCAATAGGAGCCTTAGGGCACTGTCATTGAACTTTCACCGCCTCACTCCCGAATCACCCTGAACTCCAAATCCGACACCCTCTGCCCTGCACCCCAAAAGAATCTGAAGGACCTACCTACTAGAATGCAGGGTTTCTATACTAGGACCAGGAATCCTTATGAAGCTTTAGGAAGCATCCCCATAGCAGCAGCACCTCGGACCCTAAGAGACCAGTGAGGTGAGGAGTTCCAGCAGTTCAGTTTCGACACCCCCGCCGAGACGAAGGTGCCGGGTTGTACAACCTGAGACATCTTTCCGTAGGAGCCCAGATACCTCCCCCGAGTTTAGGGCTTGAGGGTTGTAGGGTTTCGGGTTGTAGGGTTTCGGGCTTTAGGGTTTTGGGGTTTAGGGCTTTAGGGTTTAGTGCTTTAGGGGGGCTGTAAGGTGTTAACTTCCCCACAAGCCTGGTTACCTATATTGTCCGTTTCCGCAGCTTGGGGTTTAGGGGTTTAGGGTTTAGGGGACTACCCGGCTAATGTGCGGGTTTTTGGGCACCGTACCTTACTATGTAAGCATCTGCCTCAGAGGGTCTTCCGAATGCTTGGTCGCTTTGCGATCCACCAGTTGGCACTATGGCTTTCTTTCAGTGCGGTCGTACAGAAGTAGTCCTTGACCATAAACCCTAAACCCTAAAACCTAAACCCTAAACCCTAAACCGCACATATTCGGGGGTTCCAATACAGGCCCTTCTGAGGATCAAACAAAGGCTTTCGCGACATATCGGCTCCTCAGTGTCGACTGATGACTCCTGAACCCTTAACCCTGTAGCACCCTCAAAGGAACCCATGGAGGAGAACCCTTAGGGAACCCTTTAAAGGGACCCGGGAGCTCTTAGACAGCCCTTGTTGAAGGACTCATAAACCCGCCAGAGAACCCAATACACCTTAATTAAGCAATATACCTTGACTTATGGGGGCCTTAAGATTATGATTTAAGGTACATTCCTAAATTCAGGGGTATTGGGTTCTCTGGATAACCTAGGTGGGGCTTTCGGGCACTTTTTACTTCCCCCTGATGGTTCGATAGAGGTACCGCTTCATAAATGCTTCTGGGAGCCCTGAAGTGCAACCCAGTAGTTCTAGGCTTTTATGATATAGGTAGTTGTCCAAATTTGGGGTCCCTTTTAAGGTCCTTAGTATAAGGGTGCCGTACTAGAATGGGGACCTAATAAGGGACCCTAATTTAGAGAACTACCCATATATGGATGCGGAGAGTTTCGATTGGAGGCGGCGTGAACGGTCTAGGATTCGTGCGGAATGCTAAACCCTACATACCGTAACCCCTGTTTCCCCTAATCCAAAACCCCCAAAACCCTAAACCCCAAACCCCTAAACCCTAAACCCCCAACCCTTAAACCCCAAACCCCAAAACCCCAAACCCTAAACCCAAAATGCCCCAAATCCCCAAACCCTCAAGCCCCCCGCCTGCGTGGCAAAGCTGCAGCCAGCCGTGGCTTTCTAGGATCTGAAGCTTTGTGTTTGGGCTTTGCGAGAATTGGGGGCACCTTAGTTGCCTGTTCTAATTCAGGGTCACTATGGCTCCTTTCCGTATAGGTTCAGGGTGGTTTGCTGATGTTGAATTGAACTGCAGGTTGAGGTTGAACGTGTATAGGATGTACAGGAACTGTTACGGAAGGCTCCTGCAGCCTCGTGTGACATTCAAGAAAGAAAGCACACTAAACCCTAAACCTTAAACCCCTCCCTGAACCCCTGAACCCTAAACCCCTAAACCCCTACACCCCTAAACCCTAAGCCCTAAAACCTAAACCCTAGTGACAGCTGCTCGGAGCCCAAGTTTTATCAGCAGCTGCACAGCCAAGCGGTTTCAGGACCCGGCGGACGATGCAGCAGAAGCGAACGAACCCCGGGAGGACCCTGGGAACCTCGCCTGCACTGACATCGCAGGATCTGAAGGCTTTATATTTCAAGGCTGGCAGGTCGGTGACTTTATAGGTTGCAGTGGTTTTGATATAGGAATTAATATAGCCCTTAAAGATTGAATAGGGATTGGGGGTTTACTATACTAGAGTTTTAATAAGGAACCCTCAAAACCATATTCTAATTCTTAAGGCCATCGGCTCAGGTTGCGTCGCACATGGCATAGTTCAGCCTTTCCTACCCTTGCCGACAGAGACGTACATGATGCTGGCACAACGCAGCATTTAGACGTAATCGGACTCTACATGAGGGGATTGTTTCCGAAGCGCCTGGGTGAAGGATTCATTACCCGATATCCCTGGACGATAACGGAAGGACTAAATCCTAGACCCTAAACCCTAAATCCTAAACCCTAAACCCTAAATCATAATGAAGCGGAAGACACAGAAGTGCTGGAGCCGTAGGCGGAGCAGATGCTGCGTTTGGTACTCGTGCCACTACCACCACCGCGGAGTATTAGCCGTTTATTACATTTACCGTGACCACCACACCGAGTCGCAAGCAGTAACCCTAAAGGGTCCATGTACCCATATAGTATAATCTTAGACCCGAAATTACCCAAATAGGAACTAGGTTGAGGCCAATGTATCTGCTATATGAGTACATGGACCCTTAGGGAACAAGAAAGAGATAAAACACCGCAACAATTACATTACCATCATCGGCTATTATTGACAGTCTGCCGAAAGCTCAGGCAGACAGCGGAAAATTCCGATGGTGTGGCAGTGTACAAGGAGCGGATGGAAGAGTTCAGCTCCTTGACAAAATTGCCTCGGAGTTTGTCGTCAAGACTTTGTGTGGGTTCAGGACGGATTCAGGGTGTAAGGGTTTAGAGTTTCGGACGCCGTCTAGATGCATTCAGGCCACGTGGTGTGTTTTCCTGCGCAATACACGTGTATTCCAGCACTGATGTCGGATTTGACGATGCAGAGTTTTCAGGCTTGGGGCTTAAGGCACTTATGGTGGAGGGTGTGCCCTGTTGACTAGATCTCTGCGAAGCTGAATACCCATTCTTAATCTTCCGCTTATGGAATTACAGCGTGCCCGCCAGAGCCTTTTGCATCTTTGGTGCCATGTTCTCTTGTGTTCTCCTCACTCGGCGAGTCTAACTGGAGCGGGAATCTGCAAACACCACAAGCCAAATCGACAGCAAAGCCAAACCCTAAATCCTAACCCCGAAACCCTAAACCCTAAACAGGCATGCCTGAGCGATGCAGACTTCATGTGATTCTGAGGAACATGCATGGAGGAGGCGGAGAGTTTTCCAGAGCTGGTGACCAAGGCCCAAGATTTGGATTCAATGTTTGCTCTTGCTACCCTATAAATCCTAAACCCGAAATCCTAAACCTGGGCCCTAAACCCTGAATTTCAAACCCTAAATCCTGAACCTAGGCCCTAAACCCTAAGCCTTAAA
>CAJNDV010014736.1:45623-61785 GCA_905221635.1 Symbiodinium sp. CCMP2456
CACAGAATCACACTTCATGCTCCGGCGTCCTTCTGGCGGCACCAGATCTCGGCGCCCTTTTGGCGCTTCTCTCCCTTGCATCCTAATTAGGTCGCGTACTCCTCTGACGTCACGCAAAGTGCAAAATGTATGTACGTACGTATGTGTGTCTGTGTGTCTGTGTGTATATGTATGTTTACATGTGCATATCTATATCTATATATATATATATGTGGTCATCACATGTATATATATATATATATAGTGTGTGTGTGTGAGTGTCTGTCTCTGCGTGTGTGTCTGTCTGTGTTTGTGTGTGTGTGCGTTTGTGCCCACATCCACGAACCTTGCCCCAAACTTTTCGAGACCTGATTCGACAGGAGCTAGAGAAGAACGCCGCCGAGGCGATCCCGTGCATTGAAGGTTAGGGTTTAGTTATTAAGCTGTAACGTTGATGACTATTGTTGTTGCTGTGTTTGCTTTTGCTGCATTGTTACTACAACATTACTAGTATGGTTATGACCATGATTTCGACTGTTATACATCTAGTGAAGTGTCATCGATGCCATTACTCTGTGCTCCTGATTGTGAGGCGGTCAAAGGCCCAGTGGAGACGCAGTAGGCCCGGGCAGGGATCTAACCTCACTGCTCCTGTAGTGCTCACGGGTTCAGGAGTTTGGGGTTTAGGGGCTTGGGGGTTGGGGTTAGGGTTTTAGGGTTTGACAAGTTTTAGTAGTGTTTATGGCTTGCATAGGCTTGCAGCTCTATAAACCTCTCTTGCTTCGCCAATCCTGACGAGCCTACTGCGGACCAACCTGACAGTCTTGAACTACGGACAGAAGAGCTGCTTCAGTGCCGCAGAAGTCTCGTGTGGTCACATGGTTTTTCGAAGAGGAGGTAGGTTTCGAAGTGCAGTGGAGCGCCTCAACCCTAAAATTCCCATGACAGCGAGCCCTCCTGCAAAAGAGGGCCGGGCATGTCACGAGCAAGGGGCTGTTGGGGCTCTAAACGAGGGCGACAAAGCACGACTCGAGCAAAGGACGCTGGTTTTGTCAAGGGTCGGTACTAAAGTATGTGCATCTATGTAGATATAGGTAATTTAAAATACAATGATGTATGTCTACATATTACATATATATATTTGTTTTTTTATATTTATGTCTATGTATATGTCTATGTATACATGTGTATGTATATTTATGTGTGTACGTATATGTATATTTATAGATGAATTGTTTCTCTCGCTCTCTGTATGTATGTATATGTACATATATATATATATATATATATATGCGCACAGGTGTATAGCGTTGGACCGTATTCGCTTCAGGTGGATGCAATCGACAAGCCTCGAGTGAGGCTGCTTCGGATAAGAGCCCCTGTGCATGTTGATACTTCACTGATAAGGCTGGAGCCCTGGTAATATAGGGGCCTAAATTACTATTTTGGGGGGTTCCGTAATATAGTTATAGTATAATGGGCCCCAAAACCCTATTCTAATTATTAAGGCCCCTACATTACTTCGCTGGAGCCCTGGTAGACAGTACCAGTCACCAGGAGACGGTTCTCAAGCTGACGGGCTTGCGGGATGTCTTGCCATGCAGTGGAAAGCATCCGGAGATAATTATGTAGGGGATTTCCGAAAACAGGGGACCCTAATATAGCACCCTAAATAGTAGGATCCTGATTATATAAGGACCCCAAAATCAGGTACCCCTTGATTTCAGAGACTCCCATATGGCTTACTGCCTGCAGCCTAAACTCAAATTCATGGCCGGGTCAGGGTTTAGGTTTTAGGATTCAGGATTCCCTCAACGAGACTGCCGCATGTCCTGCACCTGCCTGGGGATTCATGTCACATGCGGTGTTCGGGAGAGATTTGTCCCAAAGAATCCATGTACCATCACAGCAGGCTGTTAATGGATATCTGGGCCCTAAAGCTACAGAATGTAGGGGCCTTAATAACTAGAAAAGGGTTTGGGGGGTTCCTTATTTTAAGTTATAGTATAATTTACCCAATAACCTATTTTTCTTCTTAAGGCCCCTGCTAATTACATTAGCCTACAAAACTATTATCCTAAACCCAAGTACCTATGCTTACGTCCACAGGGACCCTTAAGGGTTAGCCGAAGGCAAAACGTCTCGAAAGCTCTCCGCGTCTTCAGGGCTTCCTGTGACCAGCCTTATTTCCACGTTATATCTCCATTGTAGTTCCTTTTTTCACTTTAACCAGTTTTATAGACAGGATCCTCAGAACCCTAAGCCTTACACCCTAAACCCCAAACCCCCCAACAAGGGAACTACAATGGAGACTTCAGGTATATTGCACGACTGCAGCCGGATCTGCTTCGCGGTTGAATGCTGCCCAAGCCCTAAACCCTAAAGCCAAAGGCCCTAAGCCCTAAACCCTAAGACCTAAACCCTACGCCCTACACCCTAAACCCTAAGGCCTAAACCCCAAGTTCGTTTTAGGCCGTAGATTGAGGAATTTGGGTGGACTTCAAGAGTTGAGACTGAAGCTGGGCTCGTGCCGATGCGGCCGCATGTTATGTAGTGGCCTCAATTAGTAGACGTGGGTCTGGGGTACGGTCTTAGTGTACCGATATATCAGGAACGATAGGGGGATGCTGTTACGATTTTTTCCCGCCCCTGTAGTTTCTGAACTGCGTTTCCGAACGCGTCCTGCTTTGAATGCATCAGCCCTGCACACGTGACAAAGCCGACACAGAGCCCTGGAATGTCAGAAGCTTCAAAATCTTGCAAAATCCTAAACCCGAAACCTTAAGTGCCTGAAATTTTTCTACTATACCTTATATGGCCCTAAATCCTAAGTGTTTGCATTTCAAAGAAGCAAGCATGCCTACGTGCTGGTCTTCGAATACTTCCCAGCTCTTGCAACGCCTAAACCCTAAATCCTAAACCCCTTAAATAAGGAATATACCTTAAGTCATGTTAGGGATCCTATTATAATTTAAGGTCTATTCCTTAATTAAGGGGTTTTGGAGTCTCTGGGAACCCTAAATCCTAAACCCTGCCTCGCTCTCCGAAAACGGGTCGCTCGCCAGTCGGCTCGTCGTAGCACGGCCACGCGGAGTCTTGAAGACAGAACCTAGAGGGTCCATACATACTAACCGTTTATAAGGGTTTAGTTTAGGAGTTATGGTTTAGGAGTTTAGGGTTTAGGGTACTACTATTATGGAATTAGGTCCACAAAACCAGAAAAAAGGATGGTCTTACGGTGCCTAGTTCCATAAAGGTAGTACATATGGACCCTCCGGGTAACGTCGCTCCCGCTTGCATGGTGAAACCTGAGTGCACTGCTGATGGTGTGGTTTAGGGACTTTCAATCCCCTGCTTGGAGGATCATGGGACCTAGTAACTAGGGTTATAAACAAGGTAACTATAATTATAACCCCAATTAGGGTACTTATAACCTTACTTACTAAGTCCCATGATCCTCTAAGCCCTAATGTGGGGTTTCCGAAAATAGGAGACCCTAATATAGTACCCTAAATAATAGGATCCTTATTATAAGGACCCCAAAATAAGGTACCCCTTGTTTTTGGCAACTCCCATGTTGCTTGCAACCGAGGCAGCCTCAAAGTGTCACAAGACTGCCGCGCTTTGCATGACCGTGTACTGAAGAAAAAAATTCCAGACTCAGGGCCTTACTAACGGGTTTAGGGTTTCGGGTTTAGGTGAGTAATATAGGGGCCTAATGATTGCCTGTACAATTTTTTTGGGGGTTCCTTGTAGTTGCGGTATAATGGTCCCCAAAACCCTATTCTAGTTATTAAGGCCCCTATATTATTGTCGAACCCCGCATGGGAACCTCCAACTGAATCCAATGGCTGGGCTGAGCTTAGTATGTTGAGCTGAAAGACAGACTGTTGTGCTTGAAATCTTTTTGCAAACAGTGGCCATGCACCTTTCAACGGGATGATATCTCCATGTTGTCCACGGCATTTTGTAGGGCAGAGAACATTGCAACTGTTCTTCGGGCTGCACAGCTATTGTGGCTGAAGTTCCACCTCACACGCGGCAGCCGCGCTGGCAGTGAGGCACGGATCTTGGTGGAACTTTGTTGAAGTGCCCTAAATCTCTCAACTTGGCGCTGATGCCTCAAGACTGGGATCTTTTGCAGGTGAGGAGTGCAACAGGAAGCTCCGGCTTCGAGCCTAAACTCAGCCCTCAGTGCATGCGAGTAGTCCTACACACAGTTTGCAGACCTTGATCATCTGTCATTAAACAGTTGGGACCCAGCAGCCAGAAACCGTCAAACAGAAAGTTAGGACGTCCGAGAGCATGGAAGGATCACCTGGTTGAAGAGTGAGAATGTGCTTCTTGCTCTCGTTGCGTATTTGGTTTCACGGATCGGAGATTTGAGCTCTGAGGATGTAGTGTCGTCGGGATGTATGCTTTATAATGGATAATGATACGGGCTTTCTGCAGTAGGCAGGCATTAGAGCACTGCGAGTCCTCTCCTGAGCTGGAACTGCAGTCCAACATTCGAGCAGCACTTTTGGATCCGGCAGTTTCTCCTGGTGGCAAGCAGGGTGGACTCCTTTAAACCGCAAACTCTCAACCACAAGAGTTGCTGTGTCGGTGTGGCTTTCGAAGAGCTCGAAGTCTATTCTTGAGGGTGTCGGGTTTAGGCCTTTGGGTCATATTGATGTACCCCTATATTTTAAAGTATGTTCCAACCATGTGCAGAATGCAGAGTGCATGCAGGTTTCCATGGCGACGCTGACCCAGACGCAGACCGAGGTCCCACAGCCGGGGATTGAGTAATGAAGTGCCAAAGGAGTCGGAGGAACCAACTAATGTAGGGGCCTGAATATCTACCTATATTATTTTTGTTGGGGGGCTCCTTATTATAACTATAGTATAATAGGCCCCAAAGCCCTAGTCTAATTATAAAGGCAGCTGTATTACTGATAGTATCCTGAAAGTCCCTGTACATTTGTTCTACAAAATACCCCAACACCAAACTCTTTTTGTTGTTGAGGGCCTCTTTAACCGTCTCGGGCCAGTAAAGACGCCATTGTTCTTATTAGGCGCGTATGTGCTTTGAGACCTTGGAGTACGTACTATGAGCTGCAAGTATGCGATGACTCGACTAAGGGGGAGGCCCGTGCTAGAACTAGGCTGCTAATTACCGCAGAACCATGTGAGCAATCTTGAGTTGGCTTATGAAGTTGACAATAACATATCATATGTGGTATAGGGCTTCACATCATATGATCTTTATCTGATTTCTGCATGTGGCGATCAAAAGAGATGGTTCGCAGGGACTTGTCAGAGAGATCCTTGTGCTGACTGTGCCGGACAGCTTGCGACACAGATTTTTTTTGTGGGGCTTTGTGCTTCGAGGTGAGACCGTGGCAGGGTGCTGAGTCACCACTCCACTCCCTAGACCTCCACCCCTCCACCATCCAACCTCTCACCCCTTCACCTCCATCCCTCCACCCCTCCACCCCTTCACCTCCATCTCTCCCGGAAACGCAGGGGTTGAGGGGCAACAAATCGTACATCTTAGCACTGGGACCCCACTTCGAGCATCGCAGCACCGGAAACGAACTTCGAGCCCAAGACACCGGCAAACCGTACATCTTAGCAGTGGGACTCCACGTCGAGCCGAAGACACCGGCAACAAATCGTGCATCTTAGCACTGGGACCCCACTTCGAGCCCGAGACACCGGCAACAAATCGTACATCTTGAATCTTGGTACTGGGACCGCTTCGAACCCATGTCACCGGCTGAAGTGGAGTCCCAGTGCTAAGATGCACGATTTGATGCCGGTGTCTCGGGATCGAAGTAGGATCCAAGTGCCAAGATGTCCGGTTTGTTTCCGGTATCTTGGGCTCGAAGTGGGGTCCAAGTGCCAAGGAGTACGATTTGCTGCCGGTGTCTTGGGCTCGAACTGGGGTCCCCGTGATGAGATGTACGATTTGTTGCTGGTAAACCCTACACTTTAGAATATTTGTTCATGACCCTAAACCCTAAATCCTAAATCCTAAACCCTAAACCCTAAATCCTAAACCCTAAACCCTAAACCCTAAATCCTAAACCCTAAACCCTAAACCCTACACTGAAAGATCCGCATCTTTAAGAAAGCAGTCACCGTAACCTCTCAGAGAGAAGGTGGCCAGCTCGACGTTGAAGTTTGATGCGTCTTCGACGCCGGAACCCCAAGAATGGGACCGTCTTGGGCTAGGGTTTAGGGTTTAGGAATTCAGGGTTTAGGGTTTAGGAATTCAGGGTTTAGGGGGTTAGGGTTTAGGGTTTAGGAATTCAGGGTTTAGGGGTTTAGGGTTTAGGGTGTATGTGTTTAGGGTTAGGGTTTAGGGTTTAGGGTGAATCGAAATCTCATCTTCTCGCCGTGCGTCCCAATCGACGCTTCTTTGCGCACGGGCTGGGATGAAGTTTATTAGTTGCTGTCTGTCAGTGGTGGCCTTAAACCCTAAACCGAAATGACGGGAGCATTCCTCCACGAAATCGGAAGCTACATCCCGCACAACGAATCTGGCTCCTCCGGCTCTAAATTTCTGGACCTTTAAGCTACCCAGGCCTTCCAATAACCCTTAATAAGGAATATACATATTAGGGATCCCTAATGTGATTTATGGCATATTCCTTAATTGAGGGATTTGGGTTTAAAATGTCTAGTCACAGCCACCTGTAGGCCTCTGTAGCTCCCGAATCGCTGCCAAGGGCACAAGTCAGTAGAGGTCAAGAGTCTAGATGCGGTGCCAGGGTCGCAGTTTCAAGGTTTGCGTTTTGCCGCAAGCACCATCCCCTAAACCCTAAACCGACTTGAAAGAACTGTGTGTTTTCTGGAACTCAGTTCTCATAAGTTCCGATAAGGAATTAGGTTCAGGTCTCATAGTGACAGTTCTAGCTGCTCGTTGGTTTAGGCCCTCAAAACCGTAAACCCTGCAGGCCCTACTGCAACGCTTAATCCACCAAGACCTAAACCGCACCTCAGCCCGTTATTCCCTAAACCACCTCAGCCCTAAACCCCCCAAACCTTAAACGCTAAACCACTAAGTCTACGGCTTCTGAGGCTGAAGGAAAACTTTCACGCCACAGCGGCCACAGGGCTGGATGCCACGAAGAAGAAGGCCGAACTACAGAATTACAGGGCCCTTAAAGATTGAACTTGGGTGTCACCCTGGACGTCGGAGTATATGATCGTGACTGACAGTATAGCTTGTGTGAGGAGCCTTAAACACGGTTGAAGAATTACTCGGGCTTCTAGAGTACCAAGCCTGAATGGGGGCTTCTTTTGAGATGAGTGCTTTGCAGGGTTTTGTTGGCATGGTTAGGAGGTTGTTTAGAGTTATGTGGCTGTACATTGGGGTTTCTGAATATCACCGTAACCCCAAGTAACTTACCTCTTAGCGTTCGTTATTATGAGTTCCTTAGACAAGTCCTTAGACAGGTAGGACCTTTGAAAGGTAGGATGTTTTGGGTCCGGGCGAAGGGTTCATTATTTGGGCTTCCTTGTGGTAGGGATGCCACTCCTTAAACTTGTGAGACCCGGAATCGGAAACCGCTGAGCTATGGGTTATACAGCTATACACCGAGTTGATGGCATGTATAGGTTTAAAGGTACAGAAACTTGAAGTGATAATTAAGTTAGGTGCCCCAGCCAGAAGGGCTTTCAGACCCTTATAACCTGATGCAGCTCTTTCCAGCCGAAAAGCCCAGAGTCTCCAGCGAAGGGTCCCCGAAGCCCAGCGACAGGTGAGGCCACCGCCGCCTTCGGACGAGCCGGTTGAAGTTGCGCTGAGGTCGGTGCTCGATTCGCTTGAACGGGGTGCAATGTCGAGTTGGTCGTTTATTGGCAAAGCACGTATCTTGAAGTAGGCATCATCCCCGCCTTCGTGACTTCCAAAAGTAAGGATTCCGAAACTGTAGTAGAAACCCTAAACTATAAACCCTAAACCGTCATAAAGGCTCCAGCCCTCAAAAAGCCTCAAGCCCTGGAAGTCTGAAGTCGCGGGCAGGCGCTGCCGGGAGCTTGTCCGAACCGTCCCCGTGGCAGTACCGGCCTCAGCAGCGCACGTCGAAACAACAACTCGAGGCTTGAAGGGTTTAGTGTTGAAGGGTTTAGGGTGTGGGGAATGACTTTGGGTTTCGTGTTTTTCGGATTTAGCACTGTTTAGGGGTTCTGGAGGATTTGGGGATTGGTTTAGGGTTTCGCATCTTCGGCTTTAGCTGTCTTTAGGGGGTTTTGAAGACTGCTCGAGCACCGGATTCAAGGTGAAATGAAGGAGCCTGAGCAAGAAACCGTAAGTTCCGATCAAGAGCCCATAGAACCCTAAGCCCCTAAACCCCTTCAACCCCGAAGCCCCTAAACCCCTTAAGCCCTAAACACCTAAACCCGAAACCGAAGCCCTACTAAACCGCTAAACCCTAAACCCGATACTATGGTGCCTCCGTGTTAGGAGCCTTCAGGGCCCGAAAGTTGGGTTTACGATGCCACCAGGGAGCGGGTTTATAGGCGTGTGCTCTAATAGGTTTAGGGTTTCGGGTTTCATAATAATGGGTTTAGGGTTTACTGGTAGGGTTCAGGGATCTGTTGGGATTTTCCGGAGGAGATTGCAGAGCCTCAAACTACAAGAGCTTCTGGGCCTTGTTTCCTTTGTTCGAATTTCCCAACAAGGGCTAGTAGGAGCCTCCTAGCCCGGAGCGCTTCAGTTCAGACTTCACCAAAGCCCGGAAGCCTGACAACATATCAGAACCTCATGACCGACAGATAGACTCACGCACACACAAGATACCCAAGCCTGGTGACACCAAGGATTTGATTCAGGCCCCTGCGTCGTTGCTCCAGCCTAAGCTGCAGCACTCAGGGACGCGTGTTAGTTTAGTGTTTGGGGCTCTGTTGTTTTTAGAACCCAGAGCCCCACCCCCTCCTGCCGCCTCCTTTGATGCTTCTTCGCTCTTCTTGTGTTGCTGATAAGAGCTCCTGCAGCCCTAATTCCATATCTGTTGTTGTACGCACGACGCACGCATCCATTCATCCATCTATACGTACATACATAGAGAGGTGCGAAGAGTGTGTTTACATCTTGAACTTCCTGCCTTTGCAGCATTGGTGAATGCACAGTGTGCCAGAAGCAGGTGCATGTTTTCGTGAGCATGAAGGCCAGGTGATGATGTGTTTCCTGCTCAATATCTGGAATCCTGAAAAGCACTGCAAAGGGCGACCCATGTCCGTGTACCCATCAATAAAGAGGCCTGAGTATTACGAATACCATTCCTCGGGGGGCTCCTACATTCAGTGTGAAATTCAGTTACATACCCCAAACCCTATTCCATTCGTTATAAGGCCCCGACATTATCTTCTTTTCAAGGTGGCTGCCGCCAACAGCAGAGGCAGAAGGCCAGCGGAGTGAAGATCTTCTTTAGCTCTGCAAAGCTCGGAGCTTCAGTCACCTTCACGGTTTGGGCTCGATTGTGGCTCTGAGTTAAAGGGGTCTGTAAGATTCTGTAAGGGCTACTATACTAGCCATAGCTAACAATGATAGGAATGATTATTCGTCTTATACAAAGGGCTACAACATGGGTTTTGAGCAGGTTTAGGATAGGTTCGAGCCCTGAAAAGGAGGCGAAGCTGCGGAAGCCAGCGCTTCGCTGCAGGCTCTCGGATTCGACGGTTTTTGGGGGGTTAAGAAGGGTTTAGAGGTTTGGGGGATTTACGGTGTTTGGGGGATTTAAGGTGTTTAAGCTTTAGAGCTTTAGGGGGTTTAGAGCTTCAGGGGTTTGGAGGTTTAGGCGTTTAGAGCTTCAGGGGTTGGGAATTCGAGGTTTCCGGATCCGGGTTCTCGTGTAGAGTTCTGAGAGGTGCTGAGGTAGCTTGTCAGGTTGAGCGGCCACAGAGCCCTAAACCCTAGCGACCTAAACCCGAAAGATCCTATACATCCTAAACCCGAAAGGCCCTAAACCCTGAACTCTAAGGCCTCATCCTTTCATGTGAGCTCGAGCTGCCTTGCACATGGGTTTCGGGGTCTCGGACCTGGTGGCCTCTGTTTGGATTTGGGGACAGGTTTGGGCTGGGGGGTGTTGCCACGAAGCTGAATGTGTTCAAAGCAGCCGAAGCTCCTGGAAGCTGCAAGCCTTCTTCGGGGGCACTCAGCCAGAAGACTTGCTGACATATTGAAGTGGTTGGGGCTTTTGAGCTGCAGGTAATTCTGGGAGACATAGAGTTTGTTGGCCTTCAGGGTAGAAGCGCTTCAGGAGTGTACGGTGTAGCTTTGGGGTTTATATGCTGTAGACGAGAATGACACCTGGAAGGGCATGAGGGGTAGGAGGCGCCAGAAGAGGGATGTGGGAGTTTCCGAAAATAAGGGGTACCTTCTTCTGGAGCCCTTATAATAAGGATCCTACTATTTAGGGTACCCTAATACCTTATTCTGGGGCCCTTATAATAAGGATCCTACTATTTAGGGTACTATGTTAGGGTCCCCTATTTTCGGAAACCCCCATGTGGTTCACAGCCTGGAGCTGCAGACTCAAGGGGTCAGGGCAGCGAAGCTGCGTAATATCAATCGCATAAGGGTTCTTTTGAAGGGATCTATAAGAGTACAATAAGGGTTTTGGGTTAGGGCTTTAAAAAGCCACCTGATTAAGAAAGCCTGGGCCTTTAGTAGGGTTCTTCATGTGCAACCCTATATTTTGGGGTTTGGGGGCCAGGGTTTCTTAATCAGGTTCCTTTCATTCGCCCCAAGGATCGATGTGCCCATATAGTAGATACTTAGACCTTGAAGTACCTAGATATGAACTACATCAAGCCCAATGTACATGGGTAGTTTTCTAACTTAGGGTCCCTCAAAGGGGGTCCTTTTTATAAGGGTGCCGTACGATATTGGGGACTTAAAAAGGACCCGAATCTAGAGAACTACCCACATACTATATGAGCACATGGACCCTTAGGGTAGTATAACATAAGGAGGTTATCGAAGCCCAAGACATGACCCTCCCGACTCCCTGAAGCGGCTGTTGTAAAGGCCGCTGGCGCCTCTCATTCTCGGGTTTTGATTTGGGTTTACGGTTTAGGGTTCAGGGCTTAGTGTTTTGGGTTTTGAGATTAGGGCGTAGGGTTTTAAGTTTTGGTGTTTGGATCAGGGTTTAGTCTCTGAACCCCGTGAGGAGGGAGCTGAATCACGCCTCCACTTTACTGGCGGCTGCTGGTGCTTAGCTGGGAGAGTAGATCCCTATACTAGTCCTTACAAAGTCGCTTATTGTATCATTATATGTTTTAGGGTTTAGTCCATATATATTCTTTCCTCCACTCATCCTCAACCCTACAAATCCTAACCCCTAGCTGTCTGCCAGGCAGAGTCAGACCCAGAAGGCGGCGGCCTCTTTCTGCCCGGCGCCCGGAGCCTGCACCGCTCTCTTCCAGAGCGGTTGTAGGGTTTCGGGGTTCAGCGATGTCGGTTTGGCCGCAGGTCTGCATGCTTGATCCAGGTGGCGTGGAGGGGAAGAACGCCGGCTTCGGTCACTGTTTTGAGTTTCCTATTTTCAATTATATATATATATATATACATACATACATACATACATACATACATACATACATACATATATATATATATATATATTTTTTGCAATTACTACAATTCCTCAACCCTTTTCTGTTTGTCAGTCCCGCAATGGAAACATATGAGGTTGCTCTCATTGCTTTCCTTCGCAATCAAGGGACCTCCTACTCTGCTGGACTTTTCTAGGGTCCCAGCAGGAAGGTTGCTGGTAACATGCGCTCGGTATTCCGAATGTGGTGCAGGACTTGTGATTCATGCTTTGACGTTATAAGGGCCAGTAGAAACTCAAACCCCATGAACCCTAAACCCCTAAACCCCTAAACCCTTCAACCCTAAACCTTGAACCATAAACCCCTAAACCCCCAAACCCTAAACCCTTAAATCCAAACCCCTAAACCCTAAACCCCTAAATCCGAAACCCTAAACCCCTGAACCCTAAACCACTAAACCCTAAACCCTAAACCCCTAAATCCTACACCCTAGACCCCTAAACCCTGAACCGCTAAACCCTAAACCCTAAGCCCTTAGAGCCTAAACCCTAAGCCTTAAGGCCCTAAACCCCTAAGCCCTAAATCCATGAAAGGCTGTTTCCCTAAGGGTCCAAGTACTCAAATAGTAGGGTGTCAAGGTCCCAACACCATTTACAGTATGGATTTGGGGGGCCTAAAACCCTACTATTTGGGTACTCGGACCCCAACCCCTAAATCCGAAACCCTAGACCCCTAAACCCTTAAATCCCCTAAACCCCAAGGCCCTAAACCCCTAAGCCCTAAACTCATGAAAGGCTGTTTCCCAGACCCCCGGGAGGATCCAAAAAGTAGATCCCTTAAGAGCCTTTTGTTGTCTAGGGTCCCAAATTAGGGGTTCTACTTTCTAGGTCCTTCCGGGGGTCTGGGTTGGAGGCTTCAGAGTCCGCTCTGCGGCACCTCTCAGGTCTCACGCCTGGGATGAGCCCGAAGGATGGGAGGACACGGCAGACTTGGTGAGAAGCCACCTTTTTTGGGTTTAGGGCTTTAGGGGTTGAGGGTTTAGGGGTTTAGGGGTTTAGGAGTTTAGGAGTTTAGGGGTTTTTGGTTGTGTATTCATCTTTTCGCCACTCGGGCGATTGCATGATTCGTTTCTTCGGCACCTCTTTGGGTTCTGAAATATAGGGGTCACAGTAATTGAGTACCCTTTGTTGTCCTTTTATACATCTATCGCATATGGTACCCCAGTTATCGAGGCCCCTTTTCAGCCGTGATTATCCTCGACTACGCTGCCATGCTTTGGAGAGGACCGTTTTCCGGGACAGAGCTTCGTAGCGGCGAAGCAGATGCAGGCCGATAGAAGCACTGGGAGGGCTGAAGTCTTGCTCAGGGTTTAGGGATTTAGCGGTTTAGGGTTTAGGTTTTAGGGTTTGGGGTCCGTGCGTGGAGCCCTTCATAGATGAGTGTCACAAGCTGAGCTGGTGGTACCCCTCTGGTGCCTGGAGGGTCCTACTCTATACCCCTTTTTAGGGCTACAGGTAAGCAGGCATCCGTCAAGCAGCCAACAAGGCTTCAAACATCGAGCCAGACATGCGTGTCAGGGAGAGGCACCGAGGCAATGAAGAAACACATCGGGTGCAAGTAGAATCTGAAGTTCTTCGAACGCTTCAGCCTCTTAAAAGTAGAGGCTGAAGCCTCGGGGAGTGTTAAGAGTAATCCTAAAAACCCCAAGCCCCAAATCCTAAACCCTGGGCTCCCAGACCCTAAGCCCTAAACCCTAACTTGACAGTACAAAAGCCCTTCCTCCCCCTCACATCGGCAACTCCGAAGACGTCGCAGGTCGCCACGGCCCTGAAGGAGGCAGAGAGAAGACAACTGAGCCATGGCAGAGTTCATTTTGTTTAGTTCTTTCTTTAGCCGGGATTTACAGGGTGCTGCGCCACGGTTTTTGGATTTTTTTTTGGAGGGGGGGGGGGCAGCTTGAGTCCATAGGACGCGCTCTGGAAAAATTGACTGTCACGCCCAAGGTCCCAAGCCCGAAGCTCCCGCTGCGAATTCTGCAGATGCACAAAGCTCCGACCAAAAGCATCCACCTTTGATCCCTAAACCCTAAACCCTACAAGCCCGAAAAACTCTATAAGCCCTATAAACCCTATCAACCCTATAAGCCCTAAGCCCTCAGCCCAATCTCGGAGCCTGAAGACTCTGACCTCCAAGATCGCGATCTTCGGTCATGCCTTCGGTGCTGTACATATGTCATGTCTCATCATACTATACTGGGTTAGGTTGTATAACAGTATCTTGTATTCGATGGTCTTCTATCCTAAGCCCTTCTCTATCTGAAGTCCTTCAAGCAGAATTAGGGGCTGGAATAACTGGTAGCTAAACTAAAGCCTTCTTATACTCCCAGACTATACAATGACGGACTCATCCTAAACTCTAAACCCGAAACCCTAAACCCCAAACCCAAGGCCCTAAAAAACTCTAAACCCGAAGCCCTAAAGCCTAAACCCAAGGCCCCAAAAGAGACGTCGATAGCTCTGAGGCACCGAGAGGGACTTCCCACACGGGCCGGGACCTTGATCAGCGTTTAGGATGTTCCTTTAGAGTGAATAGGGTTCAAGGGTTTAGGGTTTAGGGCTCAAGGGTTTAAGGATTGTCAGCTGGTTTAGGGGGTTTTGATGTGGTTTCTTTCGGAGTGTAGTTCCCGACGCTTAAGTTGCTTAAGTTGCTTGAAATCGAGGGGTTCCGCGGCGAGGGCATTGAGTGTTCGGGGCTTCACGATCGAGTTTGGGTGCCTGCATGTGGGTGGTTGTCAAAATTATGGTCCCTTTTTGGGTCCTTATTATAATACGGCCCCTATTATTTAGGGTACTCCAAAAGGGACCATAATTTTGACAACTACCCATGTGGGGTTGATACTGCTGGCTCTGCCACTAATGTAGGAACCTGATAAGAAACCCTGGTCCTTTCTCCATCAGAATTTTTGGTTCCATACAAAGAGCCCGAGTAAAGACCCAAGGTTTCATAATCAGGTTCCTGTATGGACCCCCAAAACTGTATAGTACCATCATAGATCCCTTTAAAGGAGCCCCTTTGAATCCCCTTTAAAGGAACCCAAAAGGTTTTTGGAGCCTGGGTTTGGGAGAGGTGTGCAGGGTGGTCATCTTCGCCTGGAGCCTTTGAGACACACCGTAGAACCTTGGGTTGGGCTCCTTTTAGTATAAGGGCCTCAATAGTTACCTATACTATTTTGTTTTTTGGGGGGTTCCTATTATAGTTATACTATATTGGTATAAGGGCCTCAATAATTACCTATACTATTTTTGGGGGGTCCTTATTATAGTTATACTATAAAGGATCCCCAAACACTATTCTAATTATTAAGGCCCCTATTTTAACTCCAGCCGCGTCACCATAACAGTAGTGACAAGTAGCTTAAGTATGAGTCTGACATGAAACTGCTTGACACAAACCCCGTTGAATTGTTCAAAACTAGCTGAGGGATCCCGATATGCTCCCGAGCCCACAGCTGAGCCAGAAGGAAGGAACAATTAGCTACAGGTGCAGCGGCTAATCCAGAGTATGGCACTTCTATGTTAACCTTGCTTGCAACTACATACTAGAAATGCTTTAACAGTGGTAAAATCTCAAAGCAGCCAACTTATGCATTCTCATAAGCAAGCCCTGCTAACGACAACCTACAATGTAGCGCTCTAAATCCGGCCACAACCCCAGCATAGGGCTCTTCATGCATTAGTATTCTTATTCTCGTACCTGTATTTTTATCATTATGATGGTTGCGTATCATACTTATTAGTCATGTTATGATTACTGTTATAATCATTATAATGATGGTTATTATTACGATAATCCGAAACCCAGCCGCGAAACTGCAAGCAAGGTGTGGGCAGATTGCGTCTCGCTTCCCACCCCCGCGCCTTGGCTCTTGCCTTTCGGTTTTTGGTTTATAGGGTTTAGGGGTTTAGGTTTTTGGGTAGGGGTTTAGGGTTTAGGGGTTTAGGGATTATAGGGTTTTAGATTTTTGGTTTAGGGTTTATGGGTTTAGGTTTAGGGTTTAGGGATTAGGGTTTGGTTTAGGGGCTGGCGTTATATGGGGGTTGGGGGTTCGGCGTGCGGTTTGGGGTTCATGGAATCTTCAGGTTTGGGGTGTTGTTGATGCTGCGCGTAGCAAGCAGTCTGGCTTGAGTTGGATTCCTGAGGCAAGAATCTGCCACCAGGTGTAGAATGCAGCTCGTCACGGAGAGGGCTCTTCAGTGTCCGGACCCTAAACCTTAAACCCTAAACCCTAAAATCCCAAAACCCTAAAACCCTAAACCCTATTCCCTAAAACCCTAAACTCTAAAGCAATAAAACCCCGAAGCCCTAACACCCTAAACCCTAAACCGAAACCCTAACACCCTAAACGCTAAACCCTAAACCCGAAACCCTAACACCCTAAACCCTCAAACCCTAAAGCCCTAAAACCTAAAGTCCCTAAAACCCCTAACCCTGATCTGACTCGTCAGGGGTCTCTAAGCTCCCAGGTGTCGGAGGCAGATCATCCGCTGGAGCAAACGATCTTTGGGCCGCCTTTGCCTCGGAGTTTCTGCTTTTTGTTTGTGGGTTTAGGGCTGTTAGGGTTTAGGGCTTAGGGTTT
>CAJNDV010014736.1:61864-74036 GCA_905221635.1 Symbiodinium sp. CCMP2456
AGGGTTTAGGGCTTAGGGATCAGGGCCAGGTTAGGGATCTAGGGCTTCTGGTTTTGATTCTTAGCTTCAGTTGGTCTTGAGGGTTGCTGAGGAGACAGGTCACTCTGAGTGCTTGGATTTTCAGGATTCGGGTTTCACGGGAAACAAGTTGTGCACAAGATGTGGAGGATTGGAGCGACAAAGTTTCCCGTTTCGGGTGAAGGATCCACGGGATCAGGGCAGTAGAATCTCAGGAAGTCTTGACTGTCGGCTTGCTTAGTACCCTAGAAACCCTAAAACCCTAAACCCTTCCTTTCAAGGTACCGCCTCCCAGTGGAAGAGCTGAAGCGCTTCGTGCCACGCACGCCGGAGACGACGCAGTCCTTGGGGTGCCCCAGTGAAGACGGTTTAGGGTTTAGGGTTTAGGGGTTTTAGGGTTTTAGGGTTTAGGGTTTTAGGGTTTAGGGTTTAGGGGTTTTAGGGTTTTAGGGTTTAGGGTGAAGAGACTGGGGCGATCATGGGCTGCCCCGAAATTCAGTGATTCTTATACTTCGACTCTCTAGAAAGTAGAAGCCAGAAAGTTGGAACATGGTTATCCCCATGCCCTTAGGGTTAAGTTAGGGAGTGCCGGCACTCCTCGTCAAGAATCCAAGTTCCAACTTTCTGGGCTGGATTTTAGGCCCCCGGCTGATCCGGGGGCACACTGTTGCTTCAAGGTCGCTCCGGTACTTCGAAGGCCTTGAAAAGCTTGAGCACTATAAACACTAAACTTCTTAAATCCCAACAGTTTGAACCCCTAAATCCCCAAACCCCTTACATCCCTAAGCCCTAAACCCCCACTAAATCCCTAAACCCTAAACCCTTTAAATCCACAAACCCCAAACCCCCTAAAGCCCTCAAATTCCTAAACCTCTGAACCTGGAAACCCCCAAGCGGATCCAAGCCTGACGCTGCTTCTCAACGAAGATCTCGGGGGTGGGAGGGTGGTAATACCCAGAGGGTTCAAGTAACAGTATATATAGTTTATACTTTTGGGAACCAAATATCTACCAAGAGCCTACTACAATGGTACACGGACCCTTTGGGATGTAGAAGCCGGATTAGTTGCTTTAGCGTTCCTAATACAACAATAGACAATGCCGCAAAACCCTCGTCTAATCCTGCGTTAGGAGAACACTCGTGTGCCCTCCCGAGACTGCATCTAGGGTTTCTTATGCGTAGATGAGGGACTCCGTTTACAAGGCCTCGTAACAAGGAGCGCTGGGCACCGTGATGCCGATGTGATGGGTGAGTATATTTTGCTATGGTTGCACAAGGACAGTGATGTACTGTGCAGGTATCTTTTGCTGTTGGGCAAAGTCTGCTCCGCGAAAATCTAACCCCAACCCTAATCCAAAAACCCTAAACCCTAAACCCCAACCCTAAACCAAAAACCCTAAACCCCAAACCTGAACCTCAAAGTCCTGTCAGGCCTACATCTGACATCTACTACAAAGGTCGGAGCGATTCGCAAAAGTATTCCGTTGCAAAAGTTCCAAAACTTCACGCAGCACAAGATACCCCAAACCCGAAAGAAGCCGAAGAAGCCTTATATGGTAACTTTTAAGGAACCCCTAAACCCTAAACCCTAGACCCTAAACCCTAAAGAAGCCTTATATGGTAACTTTTAAGGAACCCTTAAACCCTAAACCCCAGACCCTAAACCCTAAACCCTAAAGAAGCCTTATATGGTAACTTGTAAGGAACCCCTAACCCCTAAACCCTAAACCCTCCAGGTACACGCTGATGCACCTCCCCGAGGGCCACAGCTTTACAGGCAACATGCGTGCAACCGAGGCATCCCCTGGGCTGGCTAAGGGGGGGGTGCCCGAGTTTTTTGCCCCGGGGTCCTTGGGCTTCTTGAGTTTGAGGGTTCGGGGTTTCAGGATTTAGGGTTTTAGGATTTAGGGTTTGTAGGTCTTTAGTGTTTTTTTAAGATTCAGGGCTATTATAAGGTTTAGGGGCTTCAGGGTTCAGGGTTGGTTTTGGGCTTATCTTCCGGGTTTTTGTTTGTTTTCATCTTCGAATTTAGGGTTTAAGGCTTATCTTCGGGTTCGTGTTCGGCTGAGGTTTTAAGTTACCATAAACTTCCCGATTACTTGGCCAATCCATTTTTGTGTGGCGTGGGTTTAACCCGGGCTCGTCAAAAGCGTCCTTGTTTCGTTCACAAAGGCAGCCCAACCCTGAACCCTAAACCTGAAACCCTAACCTACACACTAAACCCTAAACCCTGGACGCTGGGAAAAAGGGGGCTTAACAAAAACTAAACCCCAAACCCTAAACCTACACCCTACACCCTACACCCTAAACCCCAAACCCTAAACCTACACCCTAAACCCAAAAGTTAGCTCCGTCGAATCTTGAGATGAAGCCCGGGCTTCCGAAATTTTGTCTCGATAGCGTCGGGCCAGCTCTGGAGAAGGCTTATGTTGTTTTTGTTAGGGTGTAGGGTTTATATGGGAGTTTCCGGAAATTAGGGTACCCTATTTTAAAGTCCTTATAATAAGGATCCTACTATTTGGGGATACTATATTAGGGTCCCCTGTTTTCTGAAACCCCCATGTAGGAGTTTAGGGTTTAGTTCTGCTCTGTCCAGATTTTTGCAGAGTGTGTCGTGGATGAGGGGTCGAGGCATTCTCCGGGACTTGGGAAACCTCGCACAATGCCTCGTAGCATGGAGCACTCCTGAGTCGAGTGCTCAGGCAGTAGGATTCAAAAGGGTTGAGGCTTCTTTGGGCTTAGGGTTTTGGGGTTTTGGGTTTAGGGGGTGCGGGTTCAGGGTCGAGGCTTTTCTGGTTTAGGATTCAAAGCATAGTTCCTTGCGAAAACCCTGTGAAGTCGTTAGGACCTATCCTGCAGTGTCCAAAAGTTGATGGCATCAGCTGGACGCCCGAAACCCTAAACCCCTAACGTCCTAAAGCCCTAAACCCTAGACCCTAAACCCTAAACCCTGAACCCTGAACCCTAAACAGTCGCTTCCCATGAAGGCCCCTGCAGAGAAATGGCAGGTCGAACCCCGAAGCCCTAAGCCCTAAAAACCCTACACCCTTGTAGGGTTTATAGGGTTTAGGTTTAGGGTTTAGGGTCGAGTCAAAAGGTTTAGGGTTTAGCTTCTAGGGTTTGTAACCCCTAAACCCCGAAGATCCATGAAACCCTGAACGGGTTAGGGTTTAGGGTTTAGGGTTTAGGGTTTAGGGTTCCATGAGATCAGACCCGAGCCCTCTCGCGATTGAACACTCGAGCTTCTGCGCAGTGGGACGATCACGGAAGACCTCTGCGGGAGCCCACCTTGGTGGAGGCTGGGTATAGAGAATGCGGCCGTTTAAGGTTTAGGGTTTAGGACAGGATATTATAGGGATGAAGTAAAAGGGTGGCTGAACGATGAGAATAGGGTTTCGAGGTAATCTTCACAGTACAAGTCGAATAAGGTCTACTAGTACGTATAAGGGGCCCCCTATATACGGGGTGGAGGCTTGGGGTCAGCGTGCTTTTCAGCTTGCTTAGAATCTAAGAGTGGGAAAGCTTCCTTTCAAGACTTTTCCATTCCGGGTTTAGAGCTTCGGGCCTACAGTGTATAGGGTCTAGGGTTAAGGCCTCATTTAAGCCTTGGAAGACCTTGCGTGCTAGCCAAGCAAGAGACATCAAAACCAAAGCAGTGGCCTTGGTGAATAGTCATCGTATATGACAGTGTATGAACAGTATATAGTTACAATCTGTTGGAATGGTAACCCGGTAACCTTAAGGAATAACATTAACTAGCTATTCAGGCTTCTATATTGGGGCAGTCCCAGGTGGGTAGTTGTTTGGAAGTGCGAGATGAGTCCAGTTCGCTTGAGAGTTATATACGGTTATAGTGTTTCGATCTGCGTAAACATGTCACAAATCGAGTCCGACGTGCACCCTGGAACCTGAAAACATAACTCCTGATGGTCCTACTCAAACCGTCTTAGAAAACCCTGCTTAGCGGCCCGAGCGAAACACCCCCGGAACAAGAAGCACAATGCGCATCGCACTCCGCCTGAAGCGCACCCCTAAACCCTAAACCCCAAAGCCCCAAACCCTAAACCTTAATTATCCCGAGGCCTATTCTCTGCCTAGTGGCTTTTCAGCACAAAAGCTTGCGAATCATAAGCTGTGTTGAGCACTTGGTGTTGAGTCCGGAAGCAACATTTGACCCTTTAGAGCCCTAAACCCTAAACCCTAAACCCTAAACCCTAAACCCTTTAGAGCCCTATAGACTCCTTCCATAACCCTTGTACGACTGCGAGAAGACGCTGTGCAAGCCCTCGAAAAACCCTCAAGCCCGGTGACTCGAAGTTTGGCTTTGCTGGGCTCTGTGCCAGGTCTCCTGGTCCATTCCACCGGGGTGGCACTTCATCCGCCGCCGGGCAATTTTTAGTAAAGCTTAGCAACTTAGTATAGTATAGTATGATATAATATAGTATAGTCTGAATAGTAGTCAAGTATGATGTAATATAGTACAGTAAAGTAGAGGGTAGTACGATTCTCTGGGTTCAGGGCTTCTTGGGCTTTAGGGCGGCATGCTCTCCGAGGGCAGGCTTTATCTCGTATGTTTTTGAGGGAATAATATAGAAGCCTAAATGGTTACCCATACTGTTCCTCAGGGTTCCTGATTATACTTATACTATAGTGGAGCCCAACACCCTATATTCTGATTAGTAAAGCTCCTACATTGCAAATGTTTCAGCGTCAAAATTGTCGTTTGTCTTGAGTAAGTATATACAGAAGAGCTGTTTGCCCGGAATCTGACGCACATCGGAGGCCCCTAAACCCTAAACCCTAAACCCTAAACCGTTGGGGGGGCAAGCCTTGGGCCATCAGCTCTTGTTCTGCACCAGCAGCCTAAACCAAATGCTATAATTCGTAAAATTCCCTAAGCCCTGAGCCCTGTAAGCCCTAAACTTCCTAAAACCCTAAACCCCTAAACCCTAAGCCCTAAGCTTTCCTAACTTATCCCTGAACCCCAAACCCAAAGCCCTGACCTTCGAGTCGCATTCCGAAGCTCTGAATTTCCGAGGCAACTGCCGTGTGATCGCCGAGGCTTCTGCAGGGCATGGGAGTTGCAAGAGAGCTCGGCTTAGGGTTTAGGGGTGTAGGGGTTAGGGTGTAGGGGTTTGGGGATTTAGGGTTAGTTTAGGATGTGGGATTTAGGGGTAAGGGTTTAAGGTCTAGGGTTTAGGGTTGGGCCGTGACCGAAGTAGGCAACACTCTCCGAAACTATTGAGTACTAACGATGCTGAGCACCCAAAGGTCCCAAAGACCTGGGCCGCTGAAAATCATATGGGCAGTTCTACAAATTAACATCCGTTTGCGGGTCCATTTTGTCAGGGTGCCGTACCATAATTGCATGCCGTGCGCAGGATCTACCCTGAGCCCTGAACCCTCGACCCCACACGGGGCTCAATCCCTAAGGCTCTAAGTATCAAGTAGGGCCTACTTTGGTGTCAAAAAGTCTATAATTCCTACCTACTTCAGGCTCTTAGGAGCCCCAGATTTTGAGCCATAGGACCAAAGCCCAAACCCCTGAACCTTGAAACGCAGCTTTCCCCATAGAGTGACGAAGAAGCCAGGGCTTCATATCCCCTTGGGCAGCAGCCGAGAAGCCGGAGTACAGGCTTTTCAGGGGCGTCTCCATCGGGCCGACTGTAGCTGCGTCTTCAGATTGAAGTCTAGGGGTTTAGGGGATTCAGGGTTTAGGGATCTAGGGTCTAGCGGTTTAGGTTCATGGGGTTATATGGGTTTAGGGTTTGGGGTTGTAGGGTTTGGGGGTTATGGGGTTTAGGGGTTTAGGGTTGTACGGTTGTAGGGTTTAGGGGTTATGGGGTTTAGGGTTAGGTTGTAGTATACCAGGACTCACCGAGAATCCCTTGCCTCATTAAGAGGAAGCTCGGGGCTACGATAAAGGGTAGTTCGGGGGGCTAGGTAGTCGGAAGAAATAGTGCTCAATGGATAGGGGTTCAGGGTTCAGGTTCAGGGGCAGTAATACTGTTGATGATAGAATTCCCTCATAACCTTAAGGACCCTAACTTATGGGAATTATGGTATATTCCCTATTATGGGTAATGCAGAATTGTATATCATCAACCGTAGGGCTCCTACTCGAGGCTTTCAGTGTCTTTGCGAGGGGGGTTGAGGGCCGAAGGGAGCTTCAGTGTGTCGTAGAAGGTCGAGAGGGGTACCTTAAGGATTTGTATGCGGAAATCTTAACGAGGACCCTTAGAAATGCAGGTGCTTTGGAGATTGAGGTAGACCCTGAACCCCAAGCCCTAATTCCCTAAACCCCTAAACCCTACACCCCAAACCTTAAACCCTAAACCCCTAATCGCTAAACCCTAAGCCCTGAACCCCAAAGGTTAAAGATAGATCTTCCAGGCATCGCTCTGAGCCCAGTTGCTTATACATTGGGTGACTGGCTTATGAGTACGTACCAGCTGGTTTAGGGTTTAGGGTGTCGGGGTTTGGGGGTTACAGGGTGAGGCCATGACCATTACAAATATTATTCCTTAGGGTTTCGGGTTATAAATGCAGTATCATATACCCCAAAACCCTATGATAGGCTCTATAGACTACTAGCGTAGTGAGCTTTCAGGCTTTTCGGCTTGTAGAAAGATGTGTCGGTAGCAGGGCCTACGGATTCGAAGCTCCAAACTGACCTAAGCCCTAAACCCTGAAAAACCCTCGTCAGCCTAATGCTTGCAACGTATTGCAGGGTTGGAGAGTTCTGACCACAACCAGAGGTTGGTCAATCCTAAGCGGTCCTTGCGCACTGCGTCTTTCTAGGATGGCCGCAAGATTTCGGCGCTTCCCAGGTATGTGCGAAAGGATTTCGAACCGTACTGCCCTACTTGACGTCTCGGCTCTTGGGTTTCTCGAATGTAAAGTTAAAGCCTTACTGCAGGATGAAGAGTCCTGCAGTCCTGCAAGTTCCGTAGGGGGTTCCTTGTTGGTCAGCACGATGCTGCATGTTGTCCTCGGGTTCTCGGGATGTTCAGGAGCTCGGAGCAGACCGAAGCTTTGTGCAATGCTCGCGCATGGCTCAAGACTTTTAAACTCTTTCAATCCCCCACCCACCCAAGTCATCTACATCGCCCTCCCAGAACTGCCCAACCAGGCTCTGTCAAGGGACGCTTACATGTCGCGGTGAGAGCAGCTTGGACAAGGCTTGAGGTTCATGAGGTTTCACGCCCAAACTCTGCAAATCCTATGCCCCATGACTGCTGGTGAGATGAACACCCCAAGCCCAAAGCCCCATCCGTCGTGGACGCGCGATGTCCGCCCCACCACGGCCTGGGCCGAGATGAAAAGCCTCCCGAAAGTAGAGGCACGCGGACGCAGCTTGAGTTTGTGTCTAGCACTTTCTGGCACTGAAACCTTACAGTACAATACTGGGCATCATTTGTTGCTGCTTCATTGCTTTTTGTTCCAAAAGTGTGTGTCTATCTGCCTACAATTTAATATGGTTTCTGGCATTCGGATTTCTGGAATACTGGACCTAGTGCTACCCTTATTCACAAGCCTATAAGAGCCCCAAGCCCTGCAGCACGTGAGACTTGTACAATGTAGCACCCACGCATGGGGGAGTTTCCGAAAATTAGGGGTACCTTATTTTTGGGTCCTTAAAACAAGGATCCTACTCTTCAGGGTACTATATTGGGGTCCCCTATCTTCGGAAACCCCCATGATTGCCAGCAGCACCTTGGAGACCGGACAGGCACGAGGGCTTGCCGTGCTTTAAGCTACATGTCTGTATTTTGTGAGGGGTGGCTGATCCTTTGCTTCGCCAAGCACTTCGGAATGATGACGTGGGAGCTTGTTCATGGACAAGTGTGTCCAATGCCAGCCGCTGTCGATAGAGTGAATCTTATAACCGTGAAGAGCTGCCTTGTGCAGTTTTTTTGCATCAACAGTATTATCTATTGTCGGTGTCCAAGACACCATACCAGTCACTGGTGGGAGGCGATGGAAGGAGCGCAATGCTCCAATTGTAAGTCTGTGCGATTCGCTTGTTTTGCCCATTAGAGGGGTGCCTGGCTGGTGACAACTTATCTCATCAGTTTCAGCAGGTCCGCCTACACCCTTCCTCACTGGCACAATGGGCTACAATGCGGGCCAGTTAGCGTGTCCTCTGGACGGCCCGGCGTTCTATACCACAGGTGAGCATAAGGGTAGCAGGTTGAGGGCTCTCTCCGAAGGGAGGTTGCACTCCCTGTCCTGGCGCAACATCCTGTCCGGTCGACTGGCGCCAGCATCGCCTGTTGACTTTCCTTTCGGTAAGAACGCTACAATCCTCAGTGCTTGTCGCGGAGTCATGACATGTCAGCTTTTGGCTCCGGATTCACCAGATTGTCCGAAGGTGTCCCTATGGGACGGCTGGTCCTTGCCGCTCTGGACTTGGACAATAGAAGACAGTTCAACTGAGGACACCGGTGCATCCTTTGGCATTTATCATAGATCTAGATCTAGGTATGGATGTAGATCTATACTTACATCCACATCTACAATCACTGATGGTGTGCATGCATGTAGCCGTAAACACGTCCACTAGAACATCCACGACTAAATCGTCATATTCAAGCCATAGGCACATGCATGCATAAGTGCACTCAAGTAGATATACATCACACCGCACCATGGTGTCTCCAATATGTTGCAAAGGCTGCTGCCGTAGGCTATGCCCTGTGGTCGGTTGTCTACGTCAGCAGATACACAGGCATGTATATATGCATGCATCCACACATACTTACAGGTATGAATGCATGCATCCATCTGGCCATCCATCCGTCCATACATATATACAGCATGTGGATCAATTGTTATACATAGCTGCATGTTTGCGGGCTGGCTGGGTGGCTGACTGGCTGGCTTCCTTTCTTCCTTCCTTCCTTCCTTCCGCCCTCCTCCCTTTGTATGCAGACATGCATGTGTATACAAAGTGCATCCGTACATGCGTACTAGTCTCTCACATTATATACGTACACACGCGTACAAAATATTAGCGCATGCATGTATACGTCACTTTCTACTCCTGGCATCCAATTATGTGTTGGTCGATCTGCGCATTTGTCTCTGTTCTATTACCCATGGGCCCCATAGTAGTTCCTTTTTGGGTTACCTTATAGATTATATGGTTCTATATATGAACCCCAAAAAGGAACTACTTTAGGGCCTATGGGTAGTAAGTACATGTGGTTGTGCTGGCCTTGATGGTGACGACGATTATAGCGCAAAGCCCGAAATCCCAAGCCCATAATGTTTAGGGTTTAGCGTTTAGGGGTTTAAGGTTTAGGGTTTAGGGTTTAGGGTTCATAAACCTACAAGCATCTAATCTGTACACTCTCCAAGCCCTAAGCCCTGGATCCCAAATCCTCAAAGCTCTTACTAAAGCCTGTGAGCCCTATACCCTAACACTCATCACCCCTATATAAACCCTAAAACCCTAAACTCTATATACTCCCGAAAACCTTAAACCCTATATAATCCTTAAAACCCCAAGCCCTATAGAATCCCTACGACCCTAAACCCTATATAATCCTTAAAACCCTAAGCCCTACATAATCCCTACGACCCTAAGCCCTATATAATCCCTACGACCCTAGGCCCTATATAATCCCTACGACCCTAAGCCCTACAAAAAGCCTAAAACCCTAAGCCCTAAGACCCTGCTTGGAGGTTGATGGGTAGTTATAAGTGGGGCTAAAAGTAGGGCAACTATACTTATAACCCATGTTAGGGGACTTATAACCCCACTTATAACTACCCATGAACCTGCAAGTCCTAAACCCTAAACCCTAAACCCCAATCCCTAAACCCTAAACCCTAAACCCCAAACCCTAAACTCTAAACCCTAAAACCCTAAGCCCTAAGACCCTCATCATAGGTCATCCCTGGCTTCAGGCAAAAGGGAAGCAGGAGCCGGACCTCAACCCGGCACAGGCTCGGAAGCTTTCATGGCAGCTTTAGAGTGGTTTTGGTTTTTTTTGTTCGTGGGGTTTAGGGTTTAGGGTTTAGGGTTTAGTGGATTCTAGCGGTTTTCTTGTTTATCCGGTGTTCAATAAACTGGAGTGTTATGAGGTTGGGCTATTGAGTTGGAATCTGCTGGGATGCAAGTGACTGCAACTGCCCAGTATAGGGGCAAGAATAGTTAGGCATATTTTCCGCAGACTTCCTCGATGAGATTACAGGAAAACGGACCCTGAAAGACTGTAATTTCTATCGCACGTATACCGGGTTCGTTGGATGCAGTCTCGGTTGGGCCCGGCAGGGGCAATGCTCCATGCCATCGTGCAACTCCACCGGCTTGAGTCCTCTTTGAGTGCACCCCTCGGCCCGGGGCACGCTGGCTGGTTGGCGGGTGCTGCTGTCATCGCCTGTAGATCTTCCGTTGGGGACCGCTGCAATCCAAACCCTAAATCATAAACGGTGTTTTTCTTGAGCTTCGTTGGGGGAGTGGCTATTCGTCTTGAGCTTGTCCAGACAAGGTCACGGGTGCCAGAGTTAGGGCTAGTCTGGGCAAAGGCACGTGATCTGGTGCAATGTGCAGAGACAGGGGAGACAGTGAGTCTTGTTGTTGTGCAAGAACATTTGGGATGTGCATGCTCTGCCCATTAGAGGGGTGCCTGGCTGGTGACAATCTATCTCACCAGTTTCAGCAGGTCCGCCTACACCCTTCCTCACTGGCACAATGGGCTACAATGCGGGCCAGTTAGCGTGTCCTTTGGACGGCCCGGCGTTCCATACCATATCCCCACCAGCTTGAGTCCTCTCGCACGAGAGTGTACTCGTTGGGCTGGTTGGCAGGTGCTGCTGTCATCGCCTGTTGATCTTCCGTTGTGGACCGCTGCAATCCTGTGCCTGTCATTCGATCATTGAGGGAAGCTTGTCGCGGGGTAGTGGCTGTGAGTGGTTGAGCCTTGCTGCAACAATGCCTCCAACCTATTCGTCTAAGGCTTGTCCAGAGCTTCGGTTTGTTAGAACATTCAGACACGGAGTCTTGTTGTTGTGCCAGCGTGTTCAGTGCGCCCATTGTGAATGTCTGAGCTGTGCGTGCTCTGCCCACTAGAGGGGTGCCTGGCTGGTGACAATCTACCTCACCGGTTTCAGCAGGTCCGCCTACACCCTTCGTCACTCACACCAGGGGCTACAACATGGGCCAGTTAGCGTGTCCTTTGGACGGCCCGTCGTTCCTTAGAACCAGGTCTGTGCCGTGATGGCGCACCTTGTCACATGACATCCTGGTGGCGGGTTAGCAGACGGTTAGCAGGCGCAGCCATTGCCTGCCGACTTTCCTCTTCGGAACGCTACAATCCTGTGCTTCCCCTTCACGAGACATGTTACTTCTTTGCCATGGTTTATGCTTTGCGAACGGAGTGTCCGATCCTTGCCTTAGCTTGAAGATTTTATACGGAGTGCCCCCCCCATAAAAAATATTATCAGTCTTCTTATAAGTAATACGATTCCCGCCCAAAGTTATTGTTTCCAGTCTTCTCATAAGTAATACTATTCCCCTAGTTGTCGAGGTCGGATCAAAACCAGAGACTCCAATATCCCTTCATAAAGGAATATACCTTAAATCATATTAGGGATCCTATTATCATTTAAAAGGTATATTCCTTAATTAAGGGGTTTTGGAGTCTCTGGGAACAGGCCGACTCCCGACCTATTCGTTTCAAGTTTTTTTGTAGGCAGCGAGCAGGTGGCCAAAGCGTGAGTCAAGCGGGAGACGGGTGTTTGGGTTGATTGGCCTTCGGGGCATTTTATATTTGCCCTTATTGGGCTTAAGAGGATCTTACTCACGAATATTTTTCAGAGTCTGTGAGGGGCCAACCTAGGGTTCCTACGATTCGAAGACCCTGCAGAGGCGGATTTCTTGTCTCTGTGCTTGCCATCGCAAATTTGTCCATGTACCCAAATTGTATGTACTTTGGCTTCAAAGTAGTCTCTATATAGGTGCTTTGGGGTCAATGTATATACTATTTTGGTATTTGTTATGAACCCTTTTTTGCATCAGTCTTCGTGGTCTCCTGCGGCAATGCATAATGATTAGAGATTAGGGTTTTAGTGTTTAGGGCGTAGGATTCCTGACCTCCGAAGTCGTCTCGCAGTGGAGCGTGTTAAGTTTCACGTGGAAGGGGGG
>CAJNDV010014747.1:0-28584 GCA_905221635.1 Symbiodinium sp. CCMP2456
CGATGATATTATAATATTGATAAGCGAATCAAAAATATTCTAAATCTATAATATATATATGAAAATATGAATTCGAATGTAAAATTAAATATATCTCGAGAAATAATAAGCAAGAGAAGAATTTTTATGAATATCAATATCTAAAATATAAGAAAATCTAAAAAAAGATTCTTAAATTATAGATAATTTATATATTCTAAGATATATTAAAATTAAATATTTGAATATTCTAAATAAAGAATAATTATACATATCTTTAAATTTTCATATAAAAATAAATTATTATCAAGAATATTAGAATTATTATTATCAAATTTTCAACGAGAATATATAATGAATCTTATCGATTATAATTATTATAATAATCTTTTCAATAGAAATCGAAATAATATTATCCAATCGAATTTTATATTTCCTTATTTTCATTATATTAATTATTATTCATCTATTTTCAGAAATTCAATAATCTTATCTTCCGAACCAAAATCTTTTTTCCTACGTGCAGACGAAAGGTCTGAGCACAGAAGCCTAGTCAATAACATAGAATCAAGATATAAGATCGCGTACCTTAGCATTCAAAAAAGCGAAATATATAGAGTATAATTTATATTTGAAACAATTAATATGCCTAGGACCTAAAAATACGCATGAGGAGAATATCATAAAGCGTATATAGTCTGCCCTGTATATACGAGAAATAAATAAGTGCAGCTGGGCAGCCTGTCTAAAGGCCGCAATACTACTCCACGCATTCAATGACGAGCATTCGGTAATATATCCAAACCAAAACTATATTCTATTCGAAATTAGATATTTCGAATTTCATTAATTTCTAAGTATATCTAATTCTCCTCTAAGAATCTTCTGAATATTAATATATTTCACATATATTTCATCAAACTAAATAGCAAAACGAATTTCTCTTATTATAAATATAACCGTTTCTTGAGGCCATATCCCAATGGCTTTCCAATATAATATATTGAAAATCTGAAATAATATTTTAAAATTATCGAAATTCGTAAATATATAATAAATATCTAGAAATTAATATAATTATCCTAAATGAAATATCCTATAAGTAATACCCTCAATTTATGAATTAATTTCATTATTATAATCAATTTCCGAGATGTTATACTTTAGATAGTACGGAAACCAGAACAAAAATCTCGTCCCGAGTGGCCCTAGGTGGGGTTGTGGCCGTCCGCGGTTGTCTCAATTCTATTCCTTCGACCCCCAACTGAAGATTCCAAATCTATCTCCATGTTCAAGTCAAGAAGCTGAAACCCCAGGCACAAAGCGTCTCCCAACAAAAAGTCTTTCATGCTCTCCGAAACCAGTTCCACATAACTGCACGATGCCGCGCGCCCATTCGACATGCGAAGCATAGGAAGCTGAAAACCCAAAAGCTACAAGGACCTCAAAAGACCCCAATCGCCCCAACCCAAGGCCACGCCCTGAAATGCCGCATGTTCCATACTGTATATCTTCTTACGCTAAAGTAATGTATCATGTGTGAAATAACTGGGGGCGCAAACATGAAACTGGCAGAAACAAGCAATGCGCCGACTCATGTCACCATATCTCTACATATCTCTATCGAACTTCATGTATATTACCCCTTTTCTGTCTAGCTCTCTATCTAGAAATTGTTTCCCTAGTTTATCTCTACTTATCTTTATCTATTTGCCTCTGCTTATTTATCTACCGATTTCTTTATCTATAGTTTTATCTGCTTCTGCAGTTGATTCTCTACATGTCATGTCTCTCTATTTAACTCTGTATGTTTCTAGTATCCGGTATGATATCTATTTCTATTTATCTCTATTTAATCCATAAATCTGTCTTTAGCACTCTACTATCTGCATCTATATCTATTTCTTAGGTTTCGAAAAAAACTTCTGCTATAGATTAATAACTATATAATCTCGTGTCTACCGAAAGCTTTAGCTTTTGGTCAACTCGGTTCTGGCCAAGCCGCGAAAACATCCTGCTGAATCTCCGCCTGGATGAGTTCCACTTTGCCGAAACTTGCAAAGATGCTGCATCGAACGGGTGGTTGGAGCAGTGCACCTAGCAAGAGAGTTTTAAACACCTGCAATGCTTGCCAAGCAACTTCGATTGCCCCAGAAGACCACCAGGACAGCTCCGTAGGATCGAAGGGCTCGAGGGCCTGCAAAGGCGAGACAGACTGTGCGAAGCCTTGCCCTGCATCGCTTCTCTTGCTGTCATAATTTTTCTACATCACCCTTCTGACTTCTGCAACTGGCCTCCCCATCCTCTAGGAGGCGCTCTGCCAAGGCATCCGAGTGCTTCTCCATGCCGGCCTCCTGAGCGAACGGCCGCTCTGTAAATGAAAGAAAAAGCGCTGAGTCGAAAAGCGCTGCACGAAGGCGCTGCTAAGCCACTTATAAGCTCAGCATTCACCTAAGGCTGGGCTTCACGCTCGAAGGTAATGATCTGGAATCTCCAAGCGGTCATACCTCGGATGCAGATCGGGCACAGCTGCACCTGAAAAGCAAGAGCATGCACGGGCAATAACAGGAAGGCTCTGCATTGAAGCCCGATAATCGTGATGACTGTAGCAGGGACTGCGGTGACTTGAGCGGTAGGATGTGATAAGGCATGAGCTCGAAGCGAAGGCCAATCGGCTTTTGACCTGATCGGGGCCAGATGGGCCAGGTAGCTGGGTGCCCAAAGGCGCAAAGCCCATGGTGAACCTGGGAGCAGAGTCTCTGGACCCGGGATGCGCTCACCGGGACGCACAACGTAGAGCTCTTCAGCCATCTGCACGAGATGGGTTCATCGCGTTCTGAAACGAAACAGATCCTAAATCTGCGAAACACACCGAGCAGCGAATAATGACATATGGACCAGGGTGCAGAAGGTTAGGCTCCAGCAACTATAGCGCCTCCCAATGCTTCCGGGGCGTTGTGTGGTGGACGAGGTCTTTCAGCCGAGTCCTCGCCAATGAAACAGCAGCATGGCGAGTCAGCAAGCTGCTGCTGTGCGAACTCGATTGTGAATCCGCTAGGTCACGTACATTTGCAGTAGCCTTTGCTGCCGGCGGCTGAGAAACTCGAGTGCCTGAGAGCTCAAGGCTTTGTCCTAGGGCAAGTGTCATGAATGCCTGACAGTATGACTCGCCATGCTTGCTGCTTGCCTCGTTGTTCAGGAAGAACCCCAACGGTCCTGCGATGCCACACATATTGCAGAGGCCAGGACTGCTGAACGGGACATAGGATTCCAGGATCATATTCGGTACCGAATGGCATCGGTCCTCGACCATCCAATTCGAGGGCATGCCGTGCCTGTGCAGCAACCTGCGAACAATGTGCAATTCGCGCAAAATCCAATTGCGCAGCATAGGACAGCAGCGTCATGCCTGACTGCAAACAGTTGCTCCATGCTTTGAGCGACTCTGGGCTCTGGCTGAGTTCCTGCTTCCCGTGCATTCGAAAAGCCGCACCTGCTGCTGTCTTGCCTTCGCAGCTGAACCCAAACTGAAGGAATGACAGGTATCCACGTTTGAGCCACCATCCCAAAGAAGATGTGGAGCCTCGACAAATTGAACCTTCACACCTACACCGGCTTTGTTGTCAGCCTGGTCTTTACGTCTGCAATTAGCCCGAGAATCAGAAGCACTTCGTCTTTGTTTTTCTCCAAGGGGAGAAGCAAGACTGTCACCAAAAGGGTACCACGGTGAGCAACGGTTTCACTTGTGGGAGCTCTTTCCCGTCGAGCCTTGGATGCGCGAAGCCGAAGTTCCTGCGGAGAGCCGGCCTGATGGTGCTTGTGGCTCTTGCCGTTAAACAGAAACTGTACCTTCTGTGCTTGGGGTGCCGAGTTGGCCAACGGTTGCAGCAAAAGAACACCGATTTGTTATGCTTACATCAATGTGGCTGTCTGTGTCCTTCAGCACTTACCAGCAGATACCAGCAGCGTCTTGGGCTTGCATCATCTTGCATCTTCAGTTCATCTGCGACTCACTACGAGGGTTTGGAACAAAAGCAGGGGCTACATGCCTTTCTGATCAATCGCCGGAAGCAATTAGCTTCGTGTGACACGACCCAGGTTTGCCATTTTTCGGCCATCGTTCAGCAAGCTTACCTCATATTACCTGCACGCTGGGCAGACTCCAACATTAACGCCGCCTGTCGCTCCTGCAAGCCCATGCGGCTGTCAGCCGCCAAGCCTCAGCTACTCGCAGAACATACCTTGTGCAAGCTGCACTCAGCTGATCCGAGCTGTGAACTCTCTCGATTGTTCTCGATGTCTGATGCATCTGCGGCCTCACTTCACTGCAGAGATGAGAGCTGCATCCTCTAGGTGAGGCAGGGAGCTTTTGGTGGTTCTCGCTGTTGTCTGACCACCAACATCGAATCAAGCGGTTCTCGGGTTCTGACGGCTAGGAGTACAGCCCCAGCCCGTTCCAACCACGTTGAGACCTTGTCGAAGCATGCGCAGCATCCCACATGTAGCTGTACACCGATACGGTGGTACGAGCTGATCCCAATCGGGTCTGCACTCTGCATAAAGACGGATGACACGACATACCTTGGCCTATGCAGTCCAGCTCAGCAGGCTGCAGGACCCACACGATCTGTGTCCATGATAGCTAAGATCACCTGTGCCAGCTTGAAGGATGTAGAAGCTGCACACCCCCGTCTTCTTTTGGGGGCCTTGTGTCCAGACGCTGCCATAGACATGATGCCACGCCTTGTACCAAGCTTTGATTGGACGAGAACTTCTGGACTGACACAGGTTCCACTGCACGATCTCGAAGCCACGCCTGCCCTGCCGACTGAAAAAAACACGCAGCAGACGACCCGAGCGTGCTGCGCAAGCTGCTTGGCTCGTGGTGAGTGAGTGAGGTCCTCACAAAGGACTATGTTGCGAACCCCTGCAACGTGCTCTCCTCTCAGCTGTTTTGGGAAAACTTCTGGATGATCTACGTCGGAATCTGCGGCGTGCATTGAGCCTAAATTGTTCTGTCTAGGTCATGAACGTGGATAACTCCTTCTTGAGGTATTCGAGTAGGCAGATTCTTGCCGCGTTTGGGGGATCTTTTACTGCCCCTCCTCTAGCGTTCCCCACCGTGTCACTGCAGAGCATTTTGTACCGAAGGTATTGTGCGACGTCCCAGACCAACCAGAAGCCAAAACAGACCATGCGAGAGCACCCGTAACCGTGTATTCACGCTGCCTGGGAACCCTGATCACTAAGGGGGCCGTATCGATACATGCAAAACGGACCTGCAGGGAAAGGTCGGGACGTGCACACAGCGGGGCAGCGGCCTTCACCGTCGTTTCATTGCCTTGCTCGTTCTGGATTCGCTCCATCGTGGAGCTGCGAACGTCCCCAAGGCCTTCGCGAGCGCTCATCTTCCTAACTGTGCAGCCAAGCCAAGATCAGCTATGGCTCCGGCAGAGCAACTTGGGTATCGTACCAGCTGGCTGTGAGGCCTTGGAAAGCGTGACTGCAAGAAAGCTTGATGCAGCTTGATACCTGTTGAAGCTCGCAACTGCAACGAGTACGCTTTCTTTCACTTGGCTTCAAGCGAATTCCTTCACAGCCTCCGCGTAAGGCTCCCCCTTTGTCCAGCGATTGAGCGCCTGCTTTCCGGGAAGGACATGCGTGATTGCGCACTTTGCTTGGTCAGCTCTGCCAGGAAATCTGGCACCCTCTGGACATCTTCGAATTCTACTAAGCCTGCTGCGCCAACCCCCCTGTAATCACGGAACCTTGAATGTAGGAGCAAGAGCAGAAACCAGAGTAGATGCAAGTGGCTTCCCTTGTTGCAGCTCTTGCACCGCAGGCCCCCCCCCCCACCCCCGCAGCCTCGCTGTCTCCGTGGATGGTGTCAATGTGGTGCTGCTCTCCATGAAGGCGGTGAGGATTTGCTGTCCATGGGCTGAAAGTTCATCCATGGCGCTTCTAGTGCCTAACCCGAGGAAAGCCAGCCAGGCAGACTTGTGGCAAATCCACGGGCGTAGTTCTTCACAGCCTCTTTGTGCTCTCGAGGCCTCGGATCGCATGCTCCAGGGCCTTCCCCGGCAAGCAGCACAAACTGTCTCTGCGAGAGCTGATCCGCTGAGCCATCGCTGTGTTCCCTTCACGCTGAGAATAGGGCATGATCAGCTGCTGCCCGATCTGAGATAAGCCGAGTCAGATAGATCCCCCTGATGTTCTTTAAGTGACGCTTCTCGTGACACGTTACGATGTTCTTTGCCCGGGTGGCGTTTGAGACGCTGCAAACTTCGCTTTCTCGAACCGAGACTCCGGCCCTTTCCTTGCAGAGCTCCACGAGCAGCGCCGAGGGCTGGACCTGGCACACGCTGCGAGGAAGGACTTCTCCAAAAGACACCAAAAGGCACAGTACCCGGCTGAGAGCGACAGAGAGGACCGGGATCTTTCAAGAAAGCTGTTCAAATTCACCCACCTTAGGGGCTGTCCTGCAGGTTGCCTGGTCATCTTGGGAATCAAGACTTTAGGGGCAAGCCTGGCAAAGTGCGCTATAGTTCGTCTAGTGACAGGAAGACACCTACCGGCAACCAACTGTGCGGGCGTCCTTCTTGCATTCTTCGTCATGGAACTCAAGAACCGAAGGATCTCAATTGCCAGTGAACCGATACTAGCAATGAAGCGGCATGATACAGCGCAGCACATAGCATAAGAACTAAGACATGCTGTCGTAACAAGAGATGAGGCCTCATACACTGCACGGCTCGCAAGGCGAGAACTGCGGGAGGAGATGTCAAGAACACCGATCCTCGCCAAGTGATTGTCACCGACAGATTTGCCCTATGCTCAAGAGCTGCTGAGGTCGCAACAACATGATCGATGTCGGCCCACCACCAGTAGCACCACCTCAACGCACTCCGGTGAGCAGGCTGCACTAGGCAATGCAGTGCATGCGGAAACCAGCAGCTGCTCAAAGCCTCCAGGCCAAGTCAACGTTCGGATGACACGGTACTCGTCCTGCAACAGATTTTCGTGTATACAATGATACGTTCAAGGCTTCCGGAGCTTAGCAGAACGTAGACACTTTCTTGGCTGTATACAGCTTCATTGCAAGCAGGCTACACGTTTCACTTCAAGAGAATCACACCTGCCCTTGTCTGCATTGCCTCCCAGAGCTATGCATTTTTGTTTGACACTCGAAATCCTTTCGCCTCTCCTCTGTCCTCTCGGGTGTCTCTTGCCTTCCATATCCTGCTATTGGGCCAACATTGTCGGTTTGTCTCCTTGCATGCCGTTTGTATATTTCGTGGTAACCGTGATGAAACTAATGCTGCCGTGCAGCTCCCAGCCCTTGCAACCCCATCGAGGTCCATCTCAATGATTGGAGCTTGCACTGTTGCATCCCTTTGGTTTGCTTGAAGTCAAGGCTGGTGCGACGCTTCATTGCGCCAAATAGCTGGCTAGCCGAGTCATACGACTGTCAAGCATCAGATTGGTGACTTGCTGGCGCTCGGGGGACATGTCAATGCAGCGACTGCAGGCGCCTTCCCTTTGAAGACCGCCATGTTCGTCCTGATTGACAGATGCGGGCCGAGCCTTGTCTGGACCCTGCTAGCTACTGGTGCATGGTTGTCTTCCATGAACAATACCTGTCTTCGAATTCTTCTCCTATCCGGGGCTCGACCTAGCGAACTGCTTGTGCCGGAAGGCTTGAACTCGTCCAGTGCCCGTGGGCCGAGGATGCTCTCCACACTCTTGTCCATTTCTTAGCGAGCAGCAACAGAGGCGGCAGAAAGAAGGTCAGCATCGTCTTGCAACGAGCTCTACGCTCTGCAGCAGCATGGACGGGTGAGCGAGACTTTCACACGAGATTACGGACCACTGACAAACCCAAAGCACATGCGCTTGAAAGATGCACAAAAAGTTGAGCATCCGGCTGTTGTATCTGCTTAGGAAATCTTCCAATCCTTCTGGCGCCTGCGAGAGCACGGATTACCGAGTGTGATTGCAGGTACAGACAACGGTGCCTGTGCAGAGTGCAAGCCACGGTATGTCTTGTATGACCAAGGCATCAACCTTGCGTACATCATCATGCACAAATGAGTACCAAGCAATGGCAGGGATCACGATCATGCCAGCAGGGTCTTCTCTACGGCATCGTACCACTGACACAAAGTTGCGAAAGTGCCGAGCCCATCTACTTTCTCGCCCTCTTTGATGGCACGTCCGGACCGATCCAGCCTGGCAGCATCTTTGTGCAAAAACACACAGAAAGAAACACACACCTCAGAGATCGATGATTTCTAAATCCGACCAGCAGTGTGTAGCAGTGTACAGACAGAGATTGGATGCAGACGACGTGTTGCAAACGGTGCTGTAAACTTGCCAGAGCATCTTTAGAGTCACCGGTTCCTTGGCCAAGCGTTGGAGAGCTTCGGGATCAACGGCGATATTCTCGTCTTCCTATGGCACGCAGAAGAGTGCTCTGCGTTCTGCGTGCGCCCATGACTCAGATCGCCCACATTACTCGCGGCCTTGCCGAGAAGGAGGCCCTCACCGGCACGATCCCTGGCCTTGGGCTCAATGTGCACTCGGCCGCCCGGCCAATTCGCAGGCAGTGAAGTGACGGATGAACTTTAGTACAGTCAAGTCACGCTTCCCACATGGTAGCCGGCAGAGCTCCATTCGCGGATTTTTCTCTTCTTGTACTCGTTGTACTTCCTGCTCCTTCGCAAGTTCAAGAACTTCCAGAATGGTGAACGCCAAGACCAACGCTGGCTGCCGAAGACTGTGTACATCCGTATTGTGCGTCTTGTCTCGACGGACTGGGGTCGCAGCCTATCCCACTGAGCCTGCCAGAGGTTGACCTGCAAACGGAACTCGCGAGACATCTCGGGACTGTGGGGTTGACAGTAAGCGTCATCACGGCAACAAAAAAATCGAGCAGACGGACACCGCAGGAGACAGTAGGTAAGTGCACGGTGTCCTGCCTTTGCAAAGGCGTCTGGAACTGCCGCCGCTGCGAGGAGGGCGATGCAGAACGATGGCCTCGGCTCTGTGTCTGTACACTGCACACTGCTTGCACGCTGCTAACCTTGATGCCCTGTTCCCATTGCCTTATGTCCGCCTAAATCCCGCTGGACCGGCTGAAGCTCGGTTTCCAACAACAACAAAACTTTGGACAGCCCATGAATGAGACTATGCAGAAATATGGTTCCCAAGAACCGATATGAAATTCAGTATGTCAAATACCGAACAACGCCAAAAAGCTGTAAAACACGCAGAAATCACAAGAAACAACACGTGCTGCTCAGTTTGTATTTTTTTCCGAGGGCTCTCCCCAATTCCTGAGTTCGGCCAGCCACGAAGGGGCATCGGACGGGCCTGCCCGGACCAATTCCTGGCCAGCGAAACACAACGAATATGACGATAGAATGCAAAACGTGTGCAAACAATTCGCCAAAGATGAAATTGAAAGTGCTACGGAAAAAGGCATGTATGGAAGACAGAAAAACCACCGACATCACAAGAAAAGACACACTTGCGCAAACGTAAAGCTCTCTAGAAATCCTAATCTCGGCCAGCCGCGAAGAGGCACCGGACGGCCCCTATCCGGACCGGAATTTTGGCAACAAGCGACCGGAATCAATAATTTTTAAAAAGCTCCAAGACAACTATCAAACATATGACACAGAATAGCAGAGACAGAACGCAACCGAAATCAAAAGAAAAAACGCTGTACTTTTCATACACATTTTGTAGTTGTCCCTGAGCTCTCCAAAAAATCCTGATCGTGGCCAGCCGCGAAGGCACCGTACGGCGGATTGAATTTTGACGCCAAGCGACCGGAAGGCATCAGGAATGTTGAGAGCTCCGGGAAAAATACAAAAGCACAAAACACATGGAAAGATGAAAATTAGGTGAACATTTCGCGGAAAACTATGGAAATCACTGACACCCAGCGAAAGCACGTTGGAAGTTCGATGTGCTACTCCCCAGCCATATTTAGTCTGAGACGTTCCTGAATTTCGTTCGTTTAGGGGGCGGGGTCTTGCGCAAAGGACTGTGGCTGCTGTGGCAAATCCGAGCCCCCGGCCAAGCAATGGCGCAGACCCGGTGGCCACTTCCACGGTGCAGGCGGCGGGCCCCTTTGACGATTCATCATGGCAGGACTCAGTATCAGTAGCTCAGTCCAAAGGGGGAAGTACCCAAATCGATGTACATGGCAGTTGAAGAAGCGCCGCTTTGATCTGCCTCCTGCGCGGAGCTGTGGAGCTTTGCAGTTTCCACACCTGAATTTCCCCCTTGCTCGAGATACGGCACGTGCCGAAGCCAGGAGCTAGGAGTGTCGGAGGAGTCTGCTTCCATTCTGAAGCCAGAATGCAGCGTCGACAGAGCCACTAAAGTTCGCTTGACGAACGATGAGGTTCCTCCGTCACTCCGAGTTTGGCCACAGCTGCAGCGTGTCCCCTCAAGGGCATCTCAGGGTGAGGCTTTTGCGGCAGCTGCCGCTGGGCACGCAAACACTTGCCGCGATACTTGTTTAAGAGTTCTGAGGCTTCATACAAGGATGGCCGAAGCATGCAGGCAGTCTGCGACACCGAAGCGAGCGCCGAACAAAATTTCAGAAGGAGCTTGCTTTGGCTTGGTAAGGCCGGCAATGTTCTCGCGGCCACGCGAGGCCTGCGCCTTTTACTTACCAAGCGCCGCCTTTCCTAAAAATCGCGTGCAAGGCAGAAAGTGCCTGCGGTTTGTAGCGTATACTTCAAGAGATGCAAGAAGTTGAAAGAAGCCCAACATTGGGCAAGAGCAATGGCATCAGACACTCGGCTGCTGGCAAACCCTGGAGGTCAACTTCCATGTTAGCCCTTCACCAGCAGTCATGGTAAGCCATCGGACTACTGTGCCAGATAAATGCCAGGTAGAGGACATCAACGCAGATCCCTGTGGCTCATCCTCAACTTCCCTCGTATTACAGCTGCTACGATTCCAATATCCAACTGCATTCATGCCCCCTCGGAGAACTGTCAGAGCGTCATCTCGTGGAGGCTCTCTTCCGTTAGAGGAACAAATACCATAGTTCCATCCTGCCACGAGAACGTGCCTACACACATGTCTTTGCAAGCAAGCTTTGTGTGCATGGCTCCTTCTGTAGCTTTGAAGTCATCATCTGGTTGGTTGTGCCATTGGACAGCATCCATGCAAAGTCGTTGAAGGAGATGTTCCTAAGCGTGGCTCAGCATGTCCAGGGCGAGTACAGCGTCGGAAGAAAAGCCAGAGCAAACGAAAGTCACGCATCAGTAACATAGTATGCCCGAGCCCCTGTCGCCATCCAGCGTGCTGCTTCTCTGGAGCAACACCGAGAAGCACTAAGAAGTCGTAGCGTGCATGTCAATTCACTTTCATGACCTTAATGGGGTGCCTCACCTGGCTTCAGGCTCTCGGCTTCATGGATGCATTTGCTGCCTTCCACCTTTCCTCCCAAGCAGTCGTGGACAGGTTTGAGAACCCGAAAACGGGTGCAAAAGCCAAGCTTTCCGTGGAGGGCGAGGCAAGGAAGGGTCTTCGCGCAGCTATGCCGAGTCACTGGTCGCTCGGTGTCGAGAGACCCCAAGGTCCGTAACCTCATCTTAAAGCTAAGTCTTGCAGCAGTCGCCACTCTTTCACTTTGTCCCGCTAATGTCCGGGCATTAGGCACAATGCAAGTGCCAACATTGTTCAAGCCTCTAGGTCCTAGGTGCTGTCCAGGCGGCCATATTCTGGATCCCAAATGGCAAGCCAACCCTGCATCATTACTTCTGACACATGGGAACTGCATGAAGGCTTAGGATGCAGCTGCCTTTTCGACTCAAGGCTTGACGGTCTAAGGAGCTTCGAAAATCTCCGACCCTGGTGCAGAGTACGACGAGGCCTGCTCGCTCAAGCCTTCTTCAAAGGCTGCCTGTTGTGAGTCGCCAGAAAAACACACATGTCAACATGCTGCTCTTGATGCCCGCTCAGCAGATGCCTTTCGAAGCCAAGTGGAGACTTTCCCACCCGGGAAGCGCCAAATCTGATGCAGTGACATGGCACAGTCATTCCAGCTGTCATGGACGAGGCAACGGCCAGCTGTTGGTTTGCTTGCGCAGTCAACGTAGCACCTGGGCCCACTGACATTCCGGGACAAGCAGAGCAGCCGAACGAACTTGCCCAAACTGGCATGCAGAGAGGCCTGCTGAAACTTCACTTGTCCAACGTAAAACACTGAGCCCCGCTCTGCCGCAGCGCCACTGCAAGCTGCCCTCCAATCACTTGGCAGGACTCAACGCTGCACATGACGGCAAAAGCCTCGCGATGTGAAATGACATAGCCTAGCCTCGGGCTGCCAAAGCTCCAGGCGGAGTTGGCGAAGCGGAGGGCGCGTTATCGTTGCCACCTAACTCCGCGATGGACTCAGACATACAGACTCGGCTGCGTATCTGAGCTACTCAAGGCTCAGATGTGGGTGCCGATATTCCCCTTTTTAAGCATCAGACCAATTGACCGAAAACTCCAAATTGATCTGCCTTCAATCAGCGTTTGATCATCTCGACTCATGTTTGTAACATGAGTGTGATGAGGAAACCGCGGCAATGTCATGTTGATCACCACTCATGCTCTTGGCAAAATCTGCATGTGGCACGCAGCTTTCATGTCCGTGCATGTCTCTACGACAACTTCTATGGACAAGCAATCTACTAGTAGCCTATGCAGAAGTTGTAACGTTGTCTCTGCTTTCTACAGGCGTGACTTTCTCAAACCCTGTCCGCATCCTCGGCAACATGCACATTGTTCCTGAGCGGCTTGCGCTGAGGCACAGTGCGATGCCAACAGAAGCTAAGCAAGACACACGCGCTGCAGACGCGAACTTGCATATGCTTGATGGATAGCCTGCACTCGACTGCCTCATCCTGCTTCTCAACATGTCTCATTTCATTATGTGGCATGCCTTGCTTTCTTTGGCTGCGTGTCCCATCAGCATCGACCCATGTTCCCTTGAAATCCTCGGCAAAACAGGGCAGCGAAAGAGAAGCTACGCTTGTCAGCTTTGCGTGAGAAGCAGCGCAATGAAAGACATACTTTTCAGCCGGGGATCCTCAGCCGTCAGCCTTCGGCGCTTGCAAACAGAGGGCTTGCTGCTTAAACCAGAAGCCAAATCACTGGCTTGTTGTAGCGCACGCAGCGGTAGCAATCCCGCTTTGTTGAAGCTCATCTTCATCCAAGCGGCACTTCCTTACGCTCGCCTGATGCACTTGAGCACGTCTGCTGGACCTGTTCCCAGGCCGCGTTGCAAAACCAAGCTGTCTGTCTGCGTGTCTCACTGAGCTTTCATCGCTCCCACTCCACTCCACACCTCTAATTTGCAGCTCATGTCCGTAGCATCGCAGCTTGGAGACAGAGGCAACGTGGTTGTGCATTGGTTGCTGCTTGCGTGCGCTTGTCTGGAGAACTTCATTCTTCTTCTGTATCTACGAGGATCGCACCACACCCAACAAAGCACCAGCAATCGCGATTCTAGAACCAGAGGCAGAGCGCACATGTCCAAAGAAGGCAACACCACAAGCGCCATTGTCAACACATCCACAACCATCTGCAACGAGAGCCGTGGCGAATCACAGACCTACCTGTGACCTTTGTTTCCGAAGGACCGACATAGCGACTCTGCTGTGCCTTCTCCGCCGTAAATGGGAAGACGTCCTGGCCATCCCGGCACTTCCCGGGAAAGGGCTCGTTTAGTTTCCTGTGACATTGTGTTTGCTCATCATGTCCTTGGAAGGACTGCGAGTTGCGCCACTGGAGCTGGAGCTCGCCTCACAATGGAGCATGCTCTCCGGCGATGTGACAACTTCGACACCCCCTACATTGGCACCTCGCTGGGTGGCCGCAGTCCGTGTAGCTGCATCGGCCAGGACCTGCCCTGGCATCACGGATGCGAGAAAACACCAGGAACACCAAACTTTCGCTTCGAGCCATGCCCCCCGACAAGGCCTTCACAACAGCTTTGCTCCGAAGGATCCGTCGGTCGACTGGCGCTACAAAAACCTCGGACTCACGAAGATTCTGTTCAAGGCCACACTCAACACCAAGACCTAAGACGTCTCTGAGACTAAAACTTTTGTTTTGCGCATCACTGCATCTAGCTTGGCCAAGTTCTTCTCGACCGCAGCAGCGCTTGCCATTTGCCCCAGGTCTGTTTTCTCTCGCACGCTGTCAAAAATTGGCTGCACTGACGAGCCACAATGTCGGCGGCAGAACTAGTTTGCTCCCCAACTCCCCAGTCATGTCATGCCCTGGTACATAACTGCAAGCAAAGAGAAACACTATGATTTCTTGCAGCGTAAACTCTCAACATCTATTGCACTGGCACTGTCCATTGCAGCATCCGTCCGAAGACTGCCTGGAAGACACCATGGCACTCTGCCAACCATGGCAGCAGTCAGCTACGAAGAATCGGCCGAAGCACTACTTTAGTTACTGGGCGGAGGATGTCGGAGGTGAACAGTTGGTGGTGGGTGCTTTGTGCGGTCAACGACCCTGGCAATGGTACGAGTACACGCTGGCTGCACTTTGGAGCTGGCGATCTGTGTAGAAAGGCTCGGCACATGCATGCAAGCCTCGGATATGCAGGTAACGAATGCAGACACTTGCGCTTCGCCTCAGAACTTTCCATGTTTCCCACTCCCCGGCGGTGGCCCAGAGTGCTCTGCAGAAGGCTCCACTTGTCCTTCTTCTGCCTCGCTCAGGCCGCGTTTCGAGGCACCTCGCTTGCTGGAAGGCTGGTCAACTCTGCGTACGTGAAACTCGACTTTCCAGAGAGCACTGGCGGCCACCAGATGCCCTCGTGCTTAGTTGCTGCAACCGCCCTCAATATTCCGAATCTGCGCCGTGGCGTGGCTCTTCCAGCCGAGGAGCTTGAATCCTCGAGGGCCTCTTTGTCTACCTGTCAACAGGGGCTCCAGTCCGTGTTTGACAAGGCTGGAAAGGCGGCCAAAGGACGTGGCAAAAGAAGCGAGATTCAAATGGTCTCCGCCCACCCTCGGCTGCCACCTCGGAGGTTTCCTGAGACTGGCAGTCCAAGAACTGGTACCTCCGAGGCAAGAGCACGCAGCAAACAGGATGAAAGTTTAGACAGGCAAAACGCGAGGGAGAGGTGCAGGAATAGCTCCACTATCAGCTTTCGCGGTTTTGTGGAACAGAGAGCTGCAACAGGCTTGCCTGAGCTGCGTGTAAGTCCGGTTTTCCGGATCAAGCTCGATGGCATTCCCAATGTACCTTCACCACGGATGCACCAATCCAGGGCATGATGTGTACAGCACAGCGCTTTTCGACCCTCGACGGGGGGCACTCCAACGCTTTGTTTGAGTCATTGAGGTACGCATGGAGTGTTGCAAGATTGGCGAAACAGACCTGAGTCCCGCAAACGGGACTCAAACCCAGTCTTTGCTGGGAACTTCGTCCGAATGCAATGCAGTCTGCAGCAATGCCCTAAGGCCACCCGATTCCAATGCATGTCCCAAGCAGGTAGACTAAGCTCACCTGGACCCATCCAGCGAAACCCCAACAGCAACTCATTAGAACAACCGGCCGTCCAATGCGAAGGTCCGAGCATGAAGAGCTGGATCCAGAGACACCTTGCTTGCTGCACGCGGTTCAACAAGAACAGGGTCGAGTAGAAAGAAAGGCGGTTCAAAGGATGCAATCACCGCACCTACGTGCATAAGGGAGACAACCCCAAATGAGCATCTGAGACAGTAACAAGCTCCCTAGACTGGTTTCGACTTGCAGAACCCTATTGCTCCTGCGGCTTGCAGACTGACTCGTACTGTGTCCGCTTTTGAACACGAGTGCACTCCACCCACCCTACGCCAAACTCCCCATCCTTGAGGCCTCAGGCAAGAGCCAAGGGCCCCCCAAGGTATCACATGCTTCTAATGGTTGGTGCTGAGCCTCGGATCGGAAACTCCGCTTGGACACGAGCCGTATAGACAAAGCTTGCCCGCTCTCCACACTCTGCCCGCGCTTGCGCGGTTGAGATAGAGGTGATTTCCCCAAACGCTGTGGGCACTGCGTTTGCAACCTCGACACTTAGACCCTGCCTTAAGCCTCGGATGCCACTATCCCCAATCCTGAACATCCCCCAACCCTAAACTCGAAGAAAACCTTGTTCGGGCCTTGACGCTTGGTCTGTGTTTTGTTGATTGCCGTCGTGCTCCATCTTCAGCGTGCTTGCATTTGTTCTTTGCTGCTCTTCTTCTGGTACTGGCTTTCCGCTTGCCCTCTCAACTCTCCGGTGGTCGCGTTCAGCTTGCTCTTTGCTTCTTGCGGTCGGCTTTTCAGCCTCCTCTGTTGACCGTGTGCTTTCGATTGAATGCTGTTGTGCCTTGTTCTTATCCGCTTTGTGCATCATTATCATCATCAGGGCTTAGTTACGAAGTACCAAGGTCTTAAGACTAGACACATCAGGGCCTTTTAAGCTTCGGGAAGTTTTCGCAAAAGACTAGGTGCAGTATGCCGAAACGAAGCAGGCTAAATGTGTCTTCTGTTGCAGGGGGTTACAGCAACACGAACCCGAACCAGCTTCTTGGTGCCACACAGCTCGCTTGTAGCTCTCGATGGCTTCCGGGACTTGGTCCAAGGACCTTACGATTTTTTTTTTGGCAGTCTGGAAGGCTTCGCTAGGCTGGGCGGGCTGTACACTACGACAGCGTAAGCTGCAGCAAAATGACACTATCGCCGACCCTGCCCTCTTGATCATGCAGTACATTGGGCAGAAAGAAAAACCCTGCAAATTGCGGTATGCAAGAGAAGGCAGACCTACAGCGACACCGGCCCGCATAGGTCTGACAGGGTGGCGAGTGCTGAGGGCTTAAGGCCGCTAGGCCATTCATGCTTGCTACTGCAGACATGCACACACATTTGTCATATGTCTGGGGAGCCGACTGCATGGCGACACCCAGGTGTGCCCACACCTGCACTAGACAGGAGCAGCTTCATGCAGTCATGATCTGTGGACAGCCAGCGCACGCAAAGGCCACAAGAGAACCTCGGCCGTGATCACTGCGCCACTGGTACCCGGCAGGCCGAGTCCCGACTCCTGTGAACTTGCGGAGTGGGGCATCAGGCCGGTGGCGAAGGTCGCCCCGATCTAATTGCAGTCTTTCTGCTCACGGCATTCTTTAAAAAAGCCACGATGCCTGCCTGCAGAACCTCCAGCGTTCGACGGAATAGCGGCACTGCCTGTGATGCTGTGGCACAACCTGCTTGCTCGGCACAGCTGCCTTCTATCATCACAAACCAGGCCTCAGAAAAACGTTGGCGCTGACAGAGTGCCTCAGACAAGACCCACATTGCAGTGTAGGCATCCCGACTAAGACACCTCATATTTGCATTCAGCAGTATGCACTGGTTGAAGCTGCACCAGATGATGGAAAGCGCAGCTTTACGTGCTCTACGTATAGTGTCCCTTGCAGCCTTGCAAGGGCCCGGTGTGAGGGGGTTGGGAGGGTCGCCGAACTTGCAGCAAATTTGGCTGGTTCGGACCCCAAGCAACCTGAAGAGTAGGGTGCAGAGATGCTTTCAATATCGGGGGGGAAGCGAGAGGCTAAAAGGGATTTGTTCGGTTATGGGCAAGCAGGTGGGGCACAGGCTCTGGGAGGAGTGTCTTTACGTGCGTTTCGGCCTGGTCAAAACAGCGTTGCCAGGACACTTCTGTTTGGACCTCAAATGGCCTGCGGCCTGCTCAAAACACAGGTGTTTGATGAGTTGACAGCTTATGCTGGGTGGGGACGGGCGGCGAGGGGGGCTCTAGTATGGTGTAAAAGGGCAGATGACTGAATCGCAGCTTTACGTTTGGTGTCCCTGGCGCTTCAATAACGGCCGGGAAATGACTTGAGAAGGATAGGGCAGCGAGAGGAGGATACAACGGTGCGGGGGAGGCTGTGAGAGGGCGGGGCGGCGAGGGGCTCTAGTATGGGGTAGGGCAGCCGGGAGCAGGGAAAAGCTGCTCATTGGTGGGCGGCTGAGTTGACAGTTGAAGGGGGGTGGGGGAGGCAAGGACTCTAGCATGCGGGGGTATGGGGGTATGGGGGTGTGGGCAAGCGGGCAGGGGGGGAACGTAGACGTCTTGCGAAGGAGGGCCGGGAAGGGTCTGATAATTGGACCTCACGTGGACGATACGGGTGGTTGGTGAGTTGACTAGCATGAAGGGGCAGAGTTGGTTGTACGGGTACGTTTTGCTGACGGAGTGTCTTCGGGTCCGTTTCTGCCTCGTCAAGACAGCCTTGCCAGGACACTTCTGCACAAGTGCTTGATGAGTTGGAGGGGCGGGGCGGGTAAAGGAGCAGATTTGGAGGGTGGGGTGTACGGGCAAGCCGGGGAGTCGAGGAGGGGACATAGATAGAAACAGCTTGCCAGGACATTTGTGTTTGGACCTCTAGTATGAGGTGCTCCGGCGGTGCAGCTAAAGGCACACCGGCAAGAAGGGGGGGGACGGGATGGGGGTATGGGCAGGCCGGATGCGTTGCTTTGAAGAAATCCGGGAGGGCTCTGAGAGGAGTGTGGCGCTTTCCGTTTGGTCCGAACTGCAGGCAGTACCCCGCCTCCGCCTGCTGGAAACATTCCTGCGCCACTATCGCACGCTGCTTGCCACATGACGCTCCAAGTGTGGAAGCACTGGCTAGGCTATTTCTCCATCCTGCGCGGCCAATGGCAGCGCACCTTGGCGGCCACCAGACCTCGATTTTGCACCGTCCAAAAGTAGGCTCACGTAACTGCTTTACATCTTCCAGCTGTTCAGTCACCAGCAGATGTCGACAATCACGAAAGACAAACCCTGCCCTACGAGACAATCATGGAACACGATCAGCATGCTTCACCATGTGAAACATCAGAAAACAGGTCAAGCCTGACTTGCTAGATCAATTCACGTAAGGCATGTAGACACATCATCTTGGTCGGGAACAAATGTCCGTTCTTCTCACCACCGGTCTCCTGGAACGTTGTGCTACTCCAGTATCTACGCCTCCATCAAGCAACGCAGACTTGACTTGCACAGATCAGGAGCTTCTCAAGTGCTGAACATGCTTCGTTGACTGCGGCTAGATCACAAAAATGAGCGCAACCCACGGCAAGCGGATGTCCTTGTGCACGCCTGCTTGCAGTGGATGTGTTCTTGTATGAGGCAGTGTTGCATCATGTGCAGAATCGAAATTTACAAGAGGTCTGGCCTGCATTTGGAGGGTGGTCTCCGTTGGGTTTCCATGGGACCTTGTGGATGACACGGAACAACGGGGCTTCGGTGATTCAGGCTGCAAGCTAACATTTATGAGAACCTCTGAGGCCGCGGCCCCCCGGCGAGGAGGACTCGACCTAATACAAACCAAGTCGCAAGGCTGGAAGGACTCTTTTCCTCGCATCGTGGACCCTACTTGCTGAGAACGCGACACTGCTGCTCCCTCGGGCAATGGCCGAAGCTGAATGTCAGCAGCCTAGACTAGACATCTTGATTCAGGGAGGATCTTACAAATCTGCAAACAGTCGTTGGTGCAGCACGCAGCACGACCAGCCTGTTGGGCTGTTGCATGCCGTGTTCGTGTTCGACAGCTTGCCACTGTCAGAGCAGTTTGGTGCTGCTGTAATTAGCCAAGCTAGTGCAGTGAGAACTCGGCAAACAGCAGCTGTTTCTGGGGAGGTCTGGGCGCCCTGCAACAGGAGCTTCTCTGCGTGAAAGGGCATCGCGAACCTGAAGAGGACATCTTCGCAGAAGGCAAAACTATCAGGCCCGCATCTCTCTCCCCGCCTTCTTCAAGGCGGAGTCTCCAACCTGCCGAGCCGATTCGAACGAAAGCCACCCGACTGAAAAAATCGACTGCACAACATATGCAGCTACTTGGACCTGAGACGAAGAAGACAGGAGACGTCGGAGACGACTTAGATATGCTTGTCAAGGTTCTTTCCAACTCGTGATGGCACGACACCCTGCTTAGCAACACTCCACTGAACAGGTTCCTCCTCAGGTCGTTCCGACATACTCTATTCCCGCTTTGGTGGCTCCCGGGGTAAAGCCACAAGCTTAGTGGCCCAATTGTCCATAATCATATCTGCTAAGCGATGTCAGCACACTTCCATGGACTGCCAGCAAGAAGCAAGAACGAGCCTCTTGGCCGAGTGACGTGGCTGCTGCCACCGCCTGAGCCTGAAGGCATCTGGCTGCTACTTTACAAGGACATCTCACAACGATTTCAAGAACTTCAAACGCCCCGAACAGCGAGTGACAATGCCTCTTCCCAGAGTTGATTGACGTCGCCTTTGAAGCCAACCGATCGAGCATACCTGCACATAACATCTGTGGCGCTCTTTACTCTGCGGCACAGGCTGCGGTGTCGCCCTTTCACAGCTGCGGACGCTCCGAAGTCGCGCTCCAACTCGGCCAAGGACGGCTGGCCCTGCTGGCCCTGCTGGCCCTGTCAGGGGAGCGCCAGGCAAAAGCACGCACGCCAACGGTGAAAGAATTGCCCGGAGATGCACTCCTTGGTCGCTGCTTGAGGCTCGCTGGGAGCATTCGTGCTGGGATCCTCTGCGCTGCTGTAAGACTGTAAGCGTCAAGTGCGGGGGACAAATCCGCACGTCCCAACAGCGCACCTTGGTGCGGGAGATCTTGGCCTCGTTCAAGGCCTTCTCCCGGGCTGCAAGCCTCTCCTGGTGAGACGAATTGCAGGCTGCAGGCTGGTATGATCGCGGGTGGGAACATCCACTGCACGCTCTCACCGCAATCGCACAATAGCATTCTCCTGGATTTCGTCCAACGCAGAAATGACGCTGGTTTTGCCTCCGGGCACAGCTCCTCAAAGCGTCGGGACTCGATTGCATTCTGGACAAGCACATGCCCCTTCCGAGCCCGACGACGCAACTTGCCACACGGGCTTCGCCAATGCTTCGAATCAGGCAACCAAGACTGCTGTTGTGATGATCCTTGCTCACAGATGCTCACCATACATTTACAATCCAGAGCCTCCCAGCTTTACAGACTACTCGCTTCTGGGTGCTGAGGAACCACTTGCCTGCATTTGCCACACGTCCAGCTTCGGGCTTTGCCGGTGGCGGCTGGTTCTCATCGTCCTGCTTTGAAGCAGCGCTACATGACAATGCTTCCTGGCCACACACACACACACACACACAAAATCTTGCAGCACAAGAAGAGCAGCTAGCCTCCAGAACTGCGGAGAAGCCTGCACTGCCTGGGTGAAAAAGTGTTGGTGATTTCGTGTCTGGCCTGTGGCCGAGCACGAGAAGCAGGAAGCAGCAAAGACAATCTTTGTTGTATATTTGTTACAGAGCAGTTGCGACTGCCTAGGCATCTGCCTTCGGTACCAGTATACTCGCATAGTCTATCACCATTTCGTGTAGAAGATGCAACTGTCGGGGTTGCATGTTTGCCGTGGCACGTGCTCTGCTTCGTAAGCCGAGCGGCGACTGCCTGGCCGTCGCTTGCGCTCGCGCTCCAAGTGGCGCCTTTCGGAGAACTCGCGATGGAAGCACCGAGTGAACTGCTTGCCTATGCTTGATTGCTTGATTCGAAGGAGAAAACCGATAACATTTCTTATCCAAGGAAGCACCTGGCCGTCTCTGACTCCTGGAGCTCCTCCTGCCAAACTCGCTACACCAGGACGGATGAGAGCCTCTGCAGCGTGTGACGGTCCTCCAACCGCTTCAACCGAAGGAGCAGCTCCAGTGGCTCGTTCTTCTGCACCTGAAGAAATCTCTGGAAAGTGGTGCCGGGTGAAGCAGTCTACCGCCTCCTGGAGCTCTTCTCGCAGACGCTTCATCTCCTTCTGCAGCTCCTGCAAAGCTCGCTCTGACTCCGCTGACCCAACTTCGTCGGGCGCACCCGCGAAGCATGACACGTAAATAGAACGCCAAACCACCCGAAAAGCAACGTCACAACTGCAGCATTGAAGGCAGGGAAGAGTTCCACCATGTTCACAGTGCTGCGGGACTCACACCAGTGCATAAGGTCTTGCCGACTCTCCTCCACCAGCCGCCGGCTTTCCCCTGACGGCAAGAAGAATCGCCACAGCAAGCAGCTGGATTTTGTACGGGGATGGCCTTGGGCAGCGCTCAGGCGCTCCACTTGAGCATCGCTCGCAGCCTGGCCCACAGGATCGGAAAGGTGTCGATGCACTGTGCCAATGTGTGCCGATCAATGCCTGACATGCAAGCCTTCATGATCCTTCATGTGTCACGTGGCCTTGTCTGCACGCGAAGCACAAAGGTCCTGTTGCGAATACAGGCGAGGCAACAGCTTCTCTCTTCGCAGGCTTAGAAATCAATCACATTGCGACCACGTCGGTCTCGTGGCAAGCAAGCTGTACGTTCCGGTATGCCCGGTATGCATTGGCAATCACCTCCTTTCATGCTCCTTCCAGCTTGCTGTAATGTTGCAAGTGTCTTGCTCTAGACGACCAAACCTGTCAAATGCAAAGAGGGTCGCTCGGCTTGCAGTCCTTCTCCAGAACCTCAGCGTGCTTCTGCCAGGCAACGGCCTGTGGCTGATTGCTCCTAGACGGACTTCCCTGATAGAATCCGTTGCCCGAGAATTGCCACTGCCGTCTTGTATCACATTCCTTGCAGATCCACACGAGGAAGCACAAGAGGGAAGCCTCGCCCTCTTTGGCTTGCCAAGATGCCTGGGACTGGGATGCAGCGAAGGACTGTGGCAGCTGGCGTGTCATAGTGTCTCCGGTCTGCCGCAGCCCGGCCTGTGCAGCACAGAACTTGGCCTCGAGCTCCTTGCGCATGGCCTCGGGTAATCTCGGGTTTAACACGTGCTTCCCACAAGTCCCAAGCCGAAGCTCGCAACACATGTCTTCAAGGCTTCTCGGTTAGATCGGTTAGATGGACGATAACGATCAGAATGAAAGTTGTAGCTTGTAGCCGCTTGGGACCTTGAAAGACGCAGCGCCGCGATTTCTGAGCAGTGAAACAAACACTTTTACATGCAGACTAGGGAAGCTAACCCTACTGACAAGGGGTACCAGCCCTGATGGCTTTCCGCGCAAAAGCCGCGCCTGCTCGGTTTGAAGGAGCTGGGCCTGCTCTGCCTTTCAGCCACCGGTGGATGGAGGGGTCTAATGCAAGCTGTAATCGTTACTAGGAGACAGCGCACCGGATCAAAGGACAGTTCCATGGAATCCTAAATCTCGCGAAACGGCCAACCCTAAAACAACATAATGAGGCTGTGGCAAATGTAATATTTAGGGTCTAGGGTCTGACGTGTCAAGTTGCACCTAGAGTGCCTATGGGACGACGGTCTTTGCATTGCAGAGCCGAGCACCCCTGTGCGCTAGGTTTCCAACACCGTTGCCTTCAGGGTCTTTGCACTTGTCTTACAGACAGGTTGTGTTGCATTCTCGTTGCTGCGACGATGATGATAATACTGGTTTCTGGTGGTGACTAGGATAATGTTCCAAATGATTCAATCGATACCACCGATAGTGATGACGGTTATGACATAGCCATTTTCAAAATCACCAGGATGATGAGATTGATGATCATCCTGTCATGGACATGATACTGACGAAGGTGATGCTGTAAGCATGGTCATGGCCCACCCAACGACGCATGTTATGCACGTAATCTGCATTTCAATCAGTTGTTCCAGACGTTTGCTGGCTGTAGACTTGGAAAGCACAATGAAACTGCATGCCTCCTGGCATGCTCCATTTATGTCAAGTTGCGGTATCCGTAGAATTCCCCCGCAAGTGGCTTGAGGGCTGATTCCAACCAAGGAACTGCGCTTACCAGCTGCGCGCGATGCTTGGCATGCAGCTGGTCAAACTGCTTGGACCTTGCCGATCCAAACAACATTGGCTAGGATGACTTGGCTGATCACACAACTTTTTGCAAGCATAGGTGGGATACTGGCTTATGGAGCTTCGGCTGATCGAAGCAAACTACAAGTTTGATTTGAATTATCGATAGCCACAGCCTGACCAGCTCCTGCGGTGCAGCAAGTTGAGGCCAGGGCAGGCCAGTCAGGTCCCGCCTTGCCATGGGACGACGACAGAAACGTGCCATGTATTCAAAGAGCATGGCAGTGTCCCCGGACAAGCCGCAGGATGGGCGACAATCGGCGAACTAGCTTGCCAGGAAGCCCGAAAGACAAGTAGTGCGTGAGATTGCAGGACACCTGAAGACATGCGAGTCGAAGGGAATGCACCTGCTCCTGTGGAGTGAACCGATTGAGCAACTGGTACAGGCTACTGCCCACCAGCTGCAACACGGCTGCGATGCTACCTTCTGACTGACTTTGCGATGCTGACTCGATCCTGTTTTGTCGGCTGGTTGAACCAGCCACGAACAATAGCAATAGCAACAGCTGTAAGTGCACGACAAGGTGAGAAACAGTTCACACCAATCGGCCCGTTGCACAGCTCAGAGTCTGTTTTTGTGGAGCTGTCAAACTTGAAAGATCTGAACCGAAAGATCTGCCAGCACAGGGATTGCACAACGCAGAGCATGGACCGTCTAGCACAGGCTGTACAGGCTGGTGGGCAGGCAGGGCGCCCCAAGTGATTTTCAGCAGTACTCAGTGCCGCACAGGAGATCCGTCTCTTTGGATTCGTCTGCGAGCAAGGCCTGTGATGTGTTGCGGGCGGTCAGCATGTGGCATGTCACGGCATGTCTTCTGAGCATCTCCGGCCTCAAGCTGCTTTGCGGCGATTCGCAGCTGCTCCTATCGCAAGCTGCGCAAGCTGTCGCTGTGAGGCGGCTGAGGAACTGCGCACTTTGATTTTCGCGGCCTCGACGGCCTCCTTCTCTGCCTCAGATTTCCCGATGATCAATGCTGCAGCACGCATGCTACATCTTTACATTTAGAAAGCCATCTACCTTGCATGAGTTGCCAGGATTTGCAGTCTGATGCACACTCGCTAGCTGCATCAGAGAAACTTGAAGCACCCGCTGCGTCTCAACTCTGCCTTTCAGCTTGGCCTGCTCTGCTGGCACTGTCACGAAAGCGCACACAACGGGACGGCTTGACCAGAGATTCCACAGCAATCCGCCACGCCCCTGCGAAACCCAACAGTTTAGACCTGCTTGCAGTTAATGCACAGCCTCCAGCATTCTGATGCGCCGTTCGGCACCAGAAAGCTTTCCTTTGAGATGATCCTGGCCACGCGATGCGACGTCATGGCCAAATAGTTCAGGTGAAACCACCGGCATGAAGCTACTTACACGACCGGCAGTGATTGTGCTGGCAGAGTGCAGCCTTCTCTTCCAGCTGCTGTTGCTGCTGCGTGGCGATGTCGAGCTGCAACCTGCCCGGGCACTTCCACAGGCGTCCCCAGTCGAGACGCCCGCGACTTATGCGACGAACCCACAACACTGCACACCTACACCATCGACAGAGTTCATGCATTTGCGCTGTCCTGCAGACTTCTACAGAAACGTGCAAGCACGGGAGGTGGACAGCTCAGGCACCTTTCCAAGTCCGCCTGATGTGCCCGGGCTTGGCGAGTGATTTCCTGCCAAACTAGCGAACGTCGAGGATGAGTCTTGGAAAGGCTACACATAGAACCATATTGCTAGTATTTTCCAATGTTCCTTTGCACATCTGTCATGCCGGTCCGTCACCCATCAGTAAGTGACTACATCCCGCCATTCAGACAGATGTACAGGCCAGGAGAGAAAGGACTAAAAGTGTCAAACCTCCCCATCAAGGTCAAGTGCATGACAAAAAAACTTCTCCAGCCTGCTGGTGTTCCTCCACACGCTCTTCTGCACGGCGCTTTGCCTGACGGTGCTTTTTCTGCACAGGCCGTGCAGTCGGAAAGCAGCAGGACTAAGAACATCTGACCACCTTTCTAGCTGATGCTTTCCATGTGGGTGGCACTCTTGCCCTGGAACTTGCCTGGGAGAGCGATTTCATTCGCTGCTTCATGTCTGCGAGAGCTGCCTGACAGGCACTCTTGGACATCTGCTGGGAACGGACTCAAAGCTCAGAAGCCACTGGCTGTGATCTTGCGCCAAGCTACGACATGTTCACGAGAGCTATATAAGTTCAGGTCGAATCCTACACCGTCGCTTGTGACCACACTGCAAAGCGATCTTCTCCTGCAGTACACCTTTCGAGTGGCCTCAGCCTCCTGGGATGCCGAGCCATTCCCTGTGCTGCCTTGAAAACGGCAAGTGCTCAACCGAAGGCGAGCTAGATGCAGCTAGATGAGCCTTCGACCTGTCCACTGTCTCTCTATCCTTCTTCATAAAGGCTTCTCACATGGAACTTGAGCGCATCGCTAAGGAGCTGATTCCGCTCCAGCTCTAGATCCTCCAAATTGTGCGAAGAATCGGGCAAAGCACGTCTACTCGGAAAGGAAGAAGGCAGGCAGTTGATCGACGACAACAAGAACACAGGACAAAGGACACAAGATCACGCAAGATCTGAACTCCCTTCCTGGTTGTGCTCCCGCAGCCTCGGTGGAGTCCGGAAAATCAAATTGAGCATGACATCAGACAACACTGGCCGAGCTGACCCCGTTCTCTGCAAGTTAGGAGGCAGTGTGTCTGACTTCATCTGAAGGCTGCCGGGAATGCCGAAGAGAACAAAGCTGTTCCAGCAGGCTCAAACAATCTGAAGCACTCTTCCCAACTGCTTGATACCTGACGTAAAATACTTTCATATCCCAAAACGTACGTGGGAAGACCACTGAGCCGACTGAAATGCCGTGAGCATCGAGCTTGATGAGCTCCTTCTGGAGGCCAGCCATCTTAGACTGCACCTCACTGACGGTGACCTCGGACCGTGGACTTCAGCACAGGGCCTCTGCTTCCAATTTCTAGGGTTTTCGCATCTGTCGCATTGGCCACCGCAGCTCGCCGCCTCGAGATCCGGAGCATGTCGACAGGTTGAAATCCGGTGCGACTTGCCAGAGAACCACGTGCCTCATGGTTGGCGATCCACCGCCCGCCCGCAGCTCGGTGTTCCTCTGCACAGCTGGTTTTTGTGAGCTTGCTTCAGCGGAGTTGCGTTGTCGCAGAAGATGCACAAGTCACCGAGAGCCTGCGACCTTCTCAGACCGCGGCTCCCGTGCAAGCGAGGCCAGAGTCTGCGACAGCCCGGCGAAAGCACGAGTAACCAATGCCTCGCCAAAACTGCATAAGCTTTTCGCGCTTGGGTTTCGAATCTTAATTTGTGAGCTCTTGTCTTTGGGCTCGCTTTAGTTCAATGATTGGGTTGGGAGTCGAGGTTGCCTGAATCACAAAGCTTACGAAGCTTGTAATCCGAAAACTTCACCGAACCACATGACCGGTCAGAGCGCGGTATGCAAAAAACATGCAGGTTCCGTGCCAACAAATGCATGACGTCATCAAAGTTGTTCCTGAAATTGCTGCCGACCCATAAACAATCTGATAGCAAGCTCGATAGTACAAGTGCTGGATTGTAGTGGTAGTGGGATGCGAACAACGTCGGAAAACAAATTAAACTCTAAAACGAAATGGACCGATTCAGAAAAGCTCGCAAAAAATGTTCGGAGAGCACGGGAGACGAAACCGGAAAACATGTGTGCAAAAACACAGGGAGCGATTCAGGAAAAACTTCGAGACTTCAAACGACAGCCCAGGAAAGAAACAAGGCCTCTACAGCACATTGTACTAGCTGTGTTGGGCGGCAAACCTTGAATGTTGGGTTGGAAGGCTTAAACCCTAAAAGGAGATGTCGGTTGGCAAGCCCAATACCCAAAACAGGCAAATTGGTTGGCAAACCAAGTGCAAAAGCAAAAGAAGTTGTCAAACCCTAAACCCCAAAAAGGAGATGATGTTGCTTAGCAAACCCCAAACCTAATGCAAAATAGCGCTGGCAAACCCCTAACAGAAAATCGTGGGGGTGGGTATAGGTAGATGGGTATAGCTAGGTAGGTAAAGGTAGGTAGGGTATAGGTAGGTAGGGTATAGGTAGGTAGGTATAGGTAGGTAGGTAGGCAGGTCGGTAGGTAGGCAGGTAGGTAGGTAGGCAGGAAGGTAAATCGGTCAGTGGGTGAGTGGGTGGTGGGCAATCATAGATGGGTAGGTCTAGGTCGGTAGCTAGGTAGGTAGGTAGGTAGGTAGGTAGGTAGGTAGGTAGGTAGGTAGGTAGGTAAGTAGCAAGGAAGTAGGCGGCAGGTAAAGGTAGGTAGGTCTAGGGTAGGTAGGCGGGTAGGTAGGTAGGCAGGCAGGCAGGCAGGGAGGTAGGTAGGTAGGTAGGTAGGTAGGTAGGCAGGCAGGCAGGTAGGTAGGTAGGTAGGTAGGTGGGTAGCTCGGTAGACAGGTCCGCAGTTGGTAGGTGGGCAGGCAGGTTGGTGGCAGGCAGGCAGGCAGCCAGGTAGGTAGGTCGGTAGGTAGCTAGGTAGGTGGGTAGGTGGTAATAGTAGTAGTAGTAGTAGTAGTAGTAGTAGTAGTAGTAGCAGTAGTAGTCGTCGCCGTCGTCGTGGAGTAGTAGTAGTAGTAGTAGTAGTAGTAGTAGTAGCAGTAGTAGTAGTAGTAGTAATAATAATAATAGTAGTAGTAGCATCAGTATCAGTATCAGTATCAGTATCAGTATCAGTAGCAGTAGCAGTAGCAGTA